>JAJOOR010018194.1:0-37926 GCA_036250505.1 Solanum acaule | reverse complement strand
CACTTAAAAAACATTTAACCGAGGAGACTCAAACTCAAGGAACAACCAAATATCCTCTATTGTTATGGCGATTAAGACCCCTAATGGAGAACAAAGACGATGGTCATTCTTCTCAACAACAAGGTAGTACCACCCAAAAGATGATACTCCAACCAGTTCAAATACCCTCAAACATCCACCGGGATCAAAAGGATAGGAGGTCCACAGAACTGGATCAAGTGCTCCTCCATTTATCAGGTGGGCACTTATTCCTCCCAACAACATACTTCACTCAACAGCTAGAGCATCATCATATGTAGACAACTCATCGAGAAATCACAACCCTTTGAAAAAAGTCGCAACTTATCGAAAAAGTCACAACTCATCGAAAAAGTCACAACCTTAAGATAGGAATATTATAATAATTTAACATTCAAGTTAGAAGTTCATGCTTTTAAAATAATATAGCTATAGATATAGATAGATATATCTGCATATGCCCATTGCGACATTATTAACAAATACAAAATTCAGTCGGTTCTTAAAGTATGATAGTACAATTATAATTAATAGATTAAAGAATCTAATTGTACTCCCTCAGTTTCAAATACTTGTCACGTTTTACTTTTCAAAAGTCAACTTAACTAATCTTTAAAGCTAAATTGAATTAGACTAGATGAATATAATAAAATTAAATATTATACGAAAAATAGTAGAAATTACAATTCTTCTCATACAAATGTGAATTTCTCTTATTAATATAAAGTAAGATTTTGCTAAAATCCACTATAACATTTATGGGGAAGTTTGAAAAATATTTCCATAAGTATTCAATGAATGGCTCTTGCTCTTATTTGGAGAAAAGGCCCAAAATAGTCCATCATCTTTGGGTTAAGACTCAAAGTCATCCTTGAGTTTTCACTTGAAGCATTAATAGTCAATATTGGTGCACTTTTGGTCCTCCTCCTAAATTTTGCCTAATTTTTAACTTTATTTTTATCCATAATTTATGTATGGAATGTTCAATAATCATTTTATATATTTAGTAGAAATAATAACTCCATGTGAGAGATTGTGAGAAGAAAAAACCTTGTTTTGTTTAGTAGAGATCGTATTGCAGGTAAAGTCGAGAGGATCATCACGATGATTTCACGTGCAATAGTACAAATTTTTCTTTTCTTGCAACGTTATATGTCGAGATGTTCTTAGTTTAGCTGCAGTAATATTTCTACTAAACAGAACAATGTGTTCTTCTTCTCACCTTCTCTCACGTAAAGTTATTATTTCTACTAAAATGTATAAAAAGACAATTGGACATTCTTTACATAAAATTGTGGACAAAATTAATGTTAAAAAATAGGTAAAAGTTTAGGGGAGGACCAAAAGTGCACCAATATTGCAAACACGAAGGACTATTAGTGCTCCATGTGACAACTCAAGAATAACTTTGAGTCTTAACCCAAAGATGAGGGACTATTTTAGGCCTTATCTCCTCTTTTTTGTCCAACTCGAGAAAAATTATTTATCTCAACATCAAATAAGACAAAAAAAAAAGGGAGAAAAGAAAACCTCAAACTAGAGAAATATGAAATACCAAATATATGTTTCTGAGAACCAAAAATGTGTATTAGAAAAGTAAAGCAAAAAGTAATTAGGCAAAACGCGTAGAGAAATAGAAGTAGAAAGTATGTACTTATTGAAGGATCTGAATTAAATCGAATGCTTTCAATTTCTTAAAACTGAAAATCACTCTATTTCTGTCTAATCTGTTCACATATTACTATAAAATCTTTAACTACATAACCACAGCAGAGAAATGGTTTCAGGATTTGGAAGTACATCAAACATGAAAAGATTTACATGCAATCAAAAGCTAAGATTCAACTAATTTGTACATTGATGTCCTTCCCTACTTCATCTAGCTCCCATTTGCTAATATTAGGTATAGCTGGAACCATCTATACAACTTAGACTATCTAAATGAGCTTTGAGCAAAATATCACAATGATGGACAAGGCCATACTGATCCTCCTTAGTTGACACCACGATAGACGGCACCAGGGCAAAGCTCATCCATACTATCAACATTTCGATACCCATTATACTCTCTTAAACATGACCAACCTCTGCGTGATAAGAAGTTACGGAAATCATCCTCAGAGTAAAAGGTTTTATCCTCTGTATGAACAGGCAAGTGATCTGCCTCATCATACATGCAGATCTTTATCGTCAGGCCTGCGGAGCAGGAATCAGGTTAGTTTCTCTATTTCTTCTTATGAAGGGAATGAGAATGGGTTAGGGGGGACAAAAGAATAACAGAACTGAATACATAATAGCAAGATAGGCAAATGTTTACTCTGCAAAAAATTTACTTTAGTGACATACCGCTGTCAATAATGCCCATATTATATATGTCCAATGCTTTATAACTTCGTCACCTTAATTTTATATTCACAAGGGTGATGTGAGACCGGTCCTGGAAATAAATATGGAGTTACAAAGCTCTAACATAGGTGGTGTTTTTGACATGGTGCGTGTTGTGGGATGCATTTTGACATCAGACAATTTAAGGAGAAAGATGAAGTATTGTAAGCAGTTATTTGCAGAAAACATGGAGTGGACACTGACCACCTTTTGCTATATTTTAGCTTCATTTCGGAGTTGTGGGCAGACAGCTGGCGACAAAGTAGATTAACCACAGAAAGGTCATGGAGAGCCCCTTTATGAGTATCTTGGCTTATATGGATGGATAGATAGATAGATAGATATATAGAGAAAAAATATATGCTAGACCATGATGTGGAACATGGAGCACCTTTGCAGAGAGGGATATTGAGCTCAGAAGCGCGATAGCGAGCCCCTAGCCGTGATTGCAAAGAAGGCGCCTAGAGCACCAGATTTGCAATTCATACCCATGGCCATTTATGTAATTAGTTTAGTATTACTATAAATAGTAAGACTTGAGATATATTTGCTTTCGGATGATTCAGAGTTTTGTTTTTTTCTTTTTTGATAAGGTAAAGGTTAATTGACTTAGTACCAAGAAGGAACCAAAACAAAAAGTTACAAAAGACTGATGGGAATATCCATACAGTCAATTAAGACATCTCCCTAGCAGCTCCAAAAACTCCATATATTGATCTATATTATCAAGGAAACTATTTTTACACCAACAAAACTAATTATGTAAACACTTGTTTTTAACTCTAGAAATATGGTCTTTTAGCCCATCAAAACAAGCTTTATTTCTTTCTAGCCTGATAGTCCAAAATATGTACAGAGGTATAGTTCTCCAAATTTGCTTCAAAGCTTTGTCTGTTCTCTGGTGCTGCCAACTCTCCAATAATTCCTTCACACGCTGAGGCATGATTCAAGAGATCCCACAAAAATACTGATTCAGAGTTTTACTCCTTTTGATGGGTGTTTAGGAATTTTCCTATAAATCTTCCTTGAAATCATTTATGTGATTAAAAGCTATTTTTATTGTTAGAATTGTTTTGTTTTATTTTCAAACTGAAATTGTTAAAATCATCCATTTCCTCCTAATTTCTTGTTCTCTCTTTCTCCCTATGTTATTCTTAATTTCTTGTTATCTCTTTCTCCCTATCTTGTTTAATTTCTTGATAAAATTTCTTACTTCCATGTATATGATTGTGATCATTCAATTAGCTGATTGCAGATGGGATTGTCTAAAAAAGGAGTTTTTCGAGGCACAACAAAGGGATGTTAGAAATAGTGGATAGATAGAAGAATCTGATACTGTTAAATTGATGAACCAACTGGTGGCAGTAGAGATGGGACAGGGCAGGCTCAGGGAAAGGTTCCTTGACCCTTTACCAGCCCCGAGTACTTTGTAGTTTGTTATGGATATCAACACAATTACCAAAACCTCATCACAATGCTAGTTATAATTTTACTGTTGCATGACAGTACCTTCATCGACATGCAAGGTGTAGTTTCCCAGTGGCATATCCCTGTCAAGTGTTCTGACAATATTATCTTCATCCTCCAACCAAAATGCACGCTTAGTCCTTAACCGAAAAGCAGATTTAATAGCTTCCTTGATCGCACATGCAGTGCCGTCAATACCAATTTTTTTGATGTAATCTCCCCACTTGACTGAGATAACTCGTCCCTCATATGACTGACTCGGCTCACCTGCAAACGCGTAGAATAGTTATTAGAATAAAATAAAAATCTAAGCGAGTTGAAACTGTAACCCTAGAAGCAATTTTTGACAGAAGCCTCAAAAGGGTAATCTTTTGTACCAATTAAAATTAATTGACAAAGCCGCAATGCATCTAAACAAAACCCAGAGGCTACCATCTGAACGAAATCCAGAGAATGATAGAATATAGACAGCATAAAAGTATTGGTTACTGGGTTTCTAAAAGAGTTTTAGGAGGGAGAATAGTTCCCTCAGTGTGCTCTACACTTCTTAAATTGAAGAGTCAAGGTAGGAAGAACTAGTCTGAATGACCCGACCAAGAAAAATATGCCAAAATAGTTTATTTCAGCTCTAATCTTTTTTGAGAAGATTCTTCAGACTCCTTTTGTTTTCCTTCTCTAAAGCAAAACCATGGGGATGTTTCCACACTAATTTGTAACACAGACTAACCGGTTCCAGGTGGCTCTCTCCAATTCCAAGGGGAAACTCCACTAGCGGTGACTGCATCTGCCGCTGTTATGGCAAGAGGATGGCCATCATGATCCAGACGTCGTTCTAAATTAAGTGTTGGTCTCCCATTCTCTGTACATCAAAAATTTTATAAGTATATTCCGCTGCATATTGTAACTTGCAATTCAACAAAAAAAAAATTAGCATGAAAAAGTAAGTGCAATAAATACTGCATGTCGTTCAGAAATACAGAGCATATATTTAGGAAAAATAAAGCGGCAATCATCTTAAGCTTAATTTAGTTTGCATTTCTTTAGAAACCAAACTAGAAACTTGCAGTGAAGGATTCTGAGCTCATGATTAAGTTGGAAAATATCATTGTTTTACCCTCCTTGAATCAGATGGGAGACTCGTTTTTAGGTTGAAGTGGTTTTCTTTTAATTAGATTACATTCTAATCGGCATTGATAGGTTTAGTTAGGCATTTTTGCAGATGTCTAAGAATCCGAAGGCAGTCTTCTTTGATTACTTACTTTGGTCTAACTTACATCTAAATCCATGGACAAACAGATTGACCTGACATAAGCGCAACTTTTGTGAGGGAAAGTAATGGAAGATATACATTAGAACATAATGGAAGAAAAGAAATTCAATAATAGAAGATGACAAGGTGTTGCTGACTTCAAGATATGGCTGCTTCCACGATTTCATATGATACGTCTTTAAGAGAAACAAAGGATTATTCAAGGTGAAGTATGATTCGGTTTTTGAAGCATTAGGAACAACGCCACGGTAACGCGTTGCACCTAAGATATCATGCATTTTAAAAGGGCGAACAAGTGATGCACATATGCAAAAGATTGACAGATCGCCTGGTGATCCACTTCCAAATTCGTGGATTACAAATTAGCTTAAGGTTTTGGACCTAAGGTATCGTCAAGCTATACAAAAATGAAACACTGCCCACCTACAACTCGAAAGGAGGCGTAAATAAGTATCCTTTAGATTCCATGTATATTTCGTATCCTTTTTTTTTTCTTTCTTTTTATCAGGTAAATATATTTTCATTGTGAAACATGGACTAAATGTTGTATACAAGGGGTAAACCAAAATGTAAAGAATCTGCATGATATGATTCTCTACAAACTCCACCCAATTATCTATACAACAAAGAACTTTATGTGAACACCAAAAGGAAATAAGGGAACGGAGACTACTCATCAATTGGGAGAAACTCGACTCTACTCCTTCAAAAGCTTTCCTATTCCTCTCTCCAAACAACCCACATTTAACACAAGTGGTATCACATTCCAAGTCCTTCGTCTTCTCCTCCTTCCACTCTTTCACAATTTTGGCATTGCCTATGGAGCGTCAAACCACCTAAACATATCACACCATAACCTCATGGTTAACCCACAATGGAGAAGAAGATGATCCATGTCCTCACCTGTCTTCTTACACATGCCAACCGACGCAAACAACCTTCCGTTTTCTAAGATTTTCCACTGTCAAAATCACCCCTCTAGCAGCTAGCCAAGAAAAAGAACATACCTTCCTCGGCACCTTTGGTATCCATATTGTATTACATGGAAAAACATGCTCCTCTCTACCCAACAGGTTATCATGAAGGACATCACAAATGTATATTTTGTATCCTTCAATTTTTTGTATTATAAAGAATTGTTTTAACCACAAATTTAATCAATTAAACAAGAGCTTTCATCTTATCTTTTGTTTGTGATCTACTATAGAGCTTCCACCTTATCTTTCACTTGTGATGTAGTTTTATATGGTATCAGAGCCCAATGCAAACCTCTTCATCCGCATCCCTTCCTCCTCCATACCCATGTTGTCTCTAACACCTGCTTCTTCAAACTACAGGTCACGTAATTCTCAAAAGACTTCATTCTTTGTCAACCACATTCCCATATCTCAAGTAGTACTCTACTCCTTAATTATCCTCTCTTATTTTGGTAATAAGAGTCCACATTTCTCTCCCCAAACTCATCTAAACTTGTGCCTTATCACTCTGCACAGTCTCAGTCAGATTGTGGTTCCTTACAAGCCTACATCTCCTACTAGTGATACATAACCCAATTCAAATTCCAACTTGGCACATATATTAGGAGTGGTTCGATGGCCTGAAGATCTCGAAGTTGGGTGAAATTCAGTTCTTGTTATAGTTCGTGAGTGAAGAACAAGTGGCACACATCCTTAAAAGAGGAAGAAGGTGGACGGGAGAGAGCATTTGAGGCAAAATGGGTAGACCATAGTGAGTGTGATGATCCACCCACGAGTTTCTAGAGATTCAGTGGTGGTGAACATGATGGGCTTACCTGTTCATCTAGGGTGTTTTGAGTTTTTCAGGAAAGTGGGGGACATGTGTGGTGGTTTTGTGGATGCTTCCATCAAAGAGAAGCAAATGAAAGATTTTCATAAAAATTCTCATAGAATCGAGAATGAAGTTTAAACCTTGTATGCGTATCTCCAAACATTTTGGACATAAACACCTTTTAGAAGGTCGGTTCACAGTCTACACAACCTCTCCAGGGTGAGACTTGTGGTGAGAATAGGGGGGAAATTTTGAGCTTCCTTGAAGACAGAAGATGGGGTTTTGGGGTTTAGGATATAGTTGTACCCTGAAGTCTGACATTTCTTGCTTGTCCACAAGGGAGTAGGACAGTGAGGAGATGAGGAAGAAAGGGGGAAGGATGGGAGACAGGGGAGAAGGGCTATTGAGAGTCATGCGAAGCCAAGTGAGTTGCTAGAGATGAATCTTCTGGCACCTGCATCGCAGAGGAAGCAAACATATGACGATGGATTTGAAATGGTGAGGAGAGGAAATGGGTTTCTATGCGGTGAAAAGACAAGAATACCGCTGGTTAAGTGAACTAGGAATGAGAATATGAGTCAATTCACCAACTAAAAATAAAATAAACCAAATCAACCTATTCTTTTTTTTTTTCTTTTGAAAATGGTAATGTTAAAAAAATCAGCCTATTCTGTAGATCCATATAAGTGCCCTCTTGCTAAAAATTGTTCTTCTCATATGGTACCTGCAGCTTCCTACCCAATCATAGCATGTCTCAACTTTTGATCTTGACTCAGGATGTCATACAATTTCCCCCTAACCAGAATAGATTCTATTGTCCATCCTATTCATGAGGATCAAGATATTGAGAGGGAAAAAAAGTTCCATTTGAGTGGTCTGAGGAGTGTGAGTTGAGCTTACGGAAGCTCATGGAGTTGCTTACTACCACTCCTATATTGACTCTTCCAGATGGAGGAAAAGAAGCTTGAAGAGAAAGGATGACGATGGAGTTTTCCGGTGGAGAAAGTCCACCGGAATGGGGTTCCCCAAATCCAGAAGGAATTTCAGGATGATGCTTCGAGAAAGGGGCCTTTGATATTAGATAGACTTTCATAGTATTGAAACCTGAGTGTAAAATCCTCTGTCTAAAGTCTATATAAATAGATAGAAACATGAAATATTGAAGTCACGCATTCCCATAAACTTTTTCTGTTGTGCTATATTTTCATGGTAGCTATGGTAGAGCTTTCGTTCTACCACTCTGAATTAACTGTTCAGACATGCTATGATGCTAGAAGTTTAGAACTTCCAGCGGAATATGAAAAAAATTGGCCATGGAAAATGATATGGAAGACAAAAGTACCAGCGAAAGTGGCTTGTTTTGGATGGCTGGCTGCTCTCGAAGAGTATTTATCGCAGGATCGGCTGCAGGAGAAACGATTTATTCATTGTAGCAAGTGCTTTTTATATGAGAATGCTAGGGAATTAGTAGATCACTTGCTACTTCACTGTAGCATTTCATGGCAGATTTGATATATAATTTTATGCATTTTTGGAGTTCACTTGGTAATGCCATCAAACTTTTGATAGCTACTCCATATTTGACAAACAAAGAGATTGACAGGAGACAAAGAGGCTTTGGAGTGAGTCACCTTATGCATAGCATGGACCTAAGTTGCTCGGACTCTTCACTTTTGGTGCCGCACCCGTACCGGACACTCGCACCCGAGACTGAGCAACTTAGGGTGTGGGATCCATGTCCGATTTGGTCAACTGATTTTGGGTACTTCGATCGAAATTGATGGGGAAAGTCTGGACAATTTTAATGATTTCTGTAATCAATACAAAAGCTAAGGTGAAATTGAAGGAAATGAAATACCTTTTATATAGAAATTTCTATGTCACTCCTTTTCCTTTGATCTCCTTCTAGGATTCTCCTCAAGTTCTCCACATAATATCTCATAATTTAGGTTTTATAGCTCTATTTTTAGATATTCTAATTATTTTTAGGCGAATCCCCGCACCCGTATCTGTACATGAATCCATATCCCCAAATCTTAAAAATTTGATAATGAAGGATTCGAGCACCCGCAGTCGAGTCCGAGCAACTTAGGCATGGACTATATGGCTAGGAAAGATCTAAAGATGCTTTGATGGGAAGAAGGAATTTGCAGCCGTTATAAAATTCAAATGTATTCAGAATCTGTTGTTTTAGGAGCAGTGGGTCTTTTGCTACTGATCTTTAAGATTTTATGGACTTGCTAGAGTCTTTTGTCATGTAATTTGGACGAGTCCAATTTGTGTAACCTTTTCAGACTTTATACCATTATCTAAAAAAAACAATTTATATTTTATCAATCTCCATTTTTTCTAAAATTTACATTAACCCTTTCCTTGAAAAACTAATCCCTCCTATTATCACATATTGGTACCCCACAAATGAACTAGTATTGGATAGTGTATCCAACCAAAGAGAGCTTATCTCAAATTACTCCAACCACTATTGTTGGGTCTGGTTAAGGGCCAGACCACTAGGTTCTATTTCACACAACCTAACTGGTCACCTTAAATATAATTAATTTTGACAACTTTATAGAAGTGAGGTATAATGAAGCAAGCAGCAGCTGAACGTGAAGAGTATCCAAAAACACAGTAGGAAGTAAAGAAATGAACAACCACAGAGATAGTAAAAAAAAATGTAATGGTCTAAAGAGATATGCTACAGCTTAGATGTGTTACCTTCAACGGGTCCAAATGTGATGCTTGTATCATCAAGACCTGGGATAAAGTGGGATAAAGTGGAAGAGATTAGAACTGAGAGGAAAATAAGAGAAGATGGTTGGAGCAGTTAAAAAGAAGAAGATACCTTTATGAGCGAAGTGCATAAAAGAATCAACCTTGGGAGGGGGAGGAGGAGGGCTCTTATAACCAGTATTAGTCCTGTCTCTTAAAATCTCGTCAATTTCCTTATAATAGGACATCTTAGCAGAGCCATTTCTATCTTGATTTTGTTTGGCTTTCTTGAATTCCTTCAACAAATTTCTCCATTTATCAGTACACATAGTAGGTGACCTATCAAAGCCTTTTTCTCTCATCTTCATAGAAATTTGGTCCCACAAATGCTTATTAGACTTTGAAGTATTGAAAAGAGAGTCAATTTCTCTACGAAGACCAATAAGTACTCGAGTTTCTTCTTGTACCCATGTCTCTGCACGTTTCTTAGGCGTTTTCACATCAGAACAAGGGTTTGTACAATTTTCCTCGCCCCCACTGCTCGTCGTATCTCCGCCGCCCATCAGAATTTGCTGCTGGCTATTGCTAGTCACAACGTCAACCATCATTTTCTCGATCCCAGACTTCTTCTTTCTACAACTCTATAGCTTTAGCACTTTCGCCTATCCACACTGCCCACTAACTAATTTTTCTTCACTTCCCTCTACATTATCTAAATTATTATTCCTTCCCCTTAATTTTCAACTCTTTCTCTTTCTCCTTTAAAAAACTTCTTTGTAGTCCAAAGTCGGATCCACTGATCCATTTTTAGATTAAAACAAAAGAAAAGTACTCTAAACATAAAAGAAATGGACCAATTAAACCATCCAAAAAAGCCCTAAAATACCCATTAGCTATACAAATTGGTATAAATTGCCCTTCATCCACCTATCGGGTCAAAAATGTCTCTAAAATCAATATTTTGGTTCTTTTTTACCCTTATCTTTAATGGTCTCTATATACAACCCTAATTAACAAAATAATTAATGGCGTGTCACTATCCTATTCACTATCCTAACAATTAATTAAACTAATTAAAAAGACCACAAAATACCCATTGGATCAGAAAAATATGTCATACAACTTCCTATGATCAGATGAACAATCGGCTGAGATTGAATAGGTTGAGGAGGTACTTCTAGCACTTCAACTTCACCTTCAAGCATTTCTAATAATACCCTAATCATCCAAGGGTGTCGTATCGGATTTGCTTGTATGCACCATAATGCAACTAAACTCAATTTTATAGCCATCTTCTTTTCATCATCATTTGCTTCTTTACCCACCACAATATCCTTCCCCTTGTTAAACTTATCATAAATATAATAAGGAAAATATTGGCGGAATCCTCTTCATCTTCAACTTCATTTCTCTCTAAGTCCAACATTTCCATTAGCAACATCCCAAAATTGTAAACATTAGCTTTGTAAGATATTGCTCCAATGCTTCTGTTGATCAACTCTAGAGCAATATATCCAATTGTTCCACGAGCAACTGTGAGATTCACAATGCTATTAGACTTTCGTTTTGCCTTTATAAAATGTTTTTGACTTGGACTATTGTTTTAATCTTATTATTCTATTTCTTATGCTATGAGAGCTAAGGGACTTGTATGGAATCCTTCGGGGTTCTATACGCCATGTTACATCTAGGGGGTACCCTGGGTCGTGACAAACTTGGTAATTCGAGCACAAGGTTTAGAATGGTCCTAGGATGTCTCATAAACCACGTTTGGTAGAGTCTTGTTCATAAGTGTGAAGCGCGCCACATTTATGAATGAGAGGCTACAAAATTATTAGGAAACTCCGCTTCTTTCATTACTTTAAAGTCGTGCGATAGAGTTTAACTCTATAAGGTCTCCCTCTTAATCCTTATCCAATGCTCTACAAGAAATGGCTACTCGAAGAGCGTATGCTAGAAGGAATGTGAGGGCAAATGAGGAAAAAGAAGCTCCTGAAATTCCGATCGATCCTTTGGCCGAGCAAGTGTCTAATGCGGAGTTTAGGGCTGCGTTTCAAGTGTTGGCTCAAGCCATGACAGCCCAAGACAATAGGGAGGTTGTGGTTCCTGTAAACCCAAATGTGGGCACGACGGCTTCAAGAGTGAGGGACTTTACTTGGATGAATCCCCCAGAGTTTCATGGTTCTTAAGTTGAGGAAGATCCTCAAGAGTTCATCGATGAGGTCTATAAGGTTTTGATGATCATGGGAGTGACGCTGGTAGAAAAGGCGGAGTTGGCCGCTTATCAACTAAAAGGTGTGGCTCAAAAATGGTATAACCAATGGAAGGAAGGTAGACCGGAAGATGGGGGTCCTCTTGATTGAGAGAAATTTAAGGCCGCTTTTTTTGATAGGTTCTTTCCCCTTGAGATGAGGGAAGCCAAGGTGCTTAGTTCATTAACCTTCAGCAAGGAAGTGTGAGTGTAAGGGAATATGCTCTAAAGTTCACTCAATTGTCTAAATATGCTCCAACAATGGTTGTGGATTCAAGGGCTAGGATGAGTAAATTCATTTCGGGTGAGTCTGAAATGGTGTTCAAAGAGTGCCATACCACCATTATCATTAATGACATGGACATCTCTTGTCTCATGGTTCATGCACAACAAATTGAAGAGGAGAAACTTAAGGTTTGCCTAAGAAGGAAAAAATGGCTAAGACCGGTGATGGAAATTTCTCTCATGAAAGGTCCGATGGACATGGTCGTCCTAGATTTCGACAAAGGTTTTTCGATCAAGGTTCCTCTAATGCACCGCCTAAGTTCAACAGAGATAGGGTGTCTAACCCTAAGCATTAGGGAGGTAATGGTAGTGGATCTTCAATCCCTAGGTTTACTTGTACTAAGTGTGGAAGGAAGCACGAGGGTAAGTGCCCAGCCGACACAGATGCTTGCTTTTGTTGTGGTAAGAGTGGTCACAAAATGAGGGATTGCCCGGTGCTTATGGCTGAAGGAAGAGAGGGTAAACAAGCTCTACTAGTGGTTTAGGTCCTAATGCTCCTAAGAAAAACCGTTTCTATGCACTTCAGACTCGAGGTGAAAAAGAAGGTTCCCCCGATATGGTTACCGGTATATTGAAAGTTTTCCAACTTGATGTTTATGCTTTACTTGATCTCGGTGCTACCTTGACTTTTGTGACGCCATATGTCGCTATGAGGTTTGATGTTCTTCCAGATGTGTTGTTAGATCCTTTTTTTGTCTCTACTCATGTTGGTGATTCTATTATGGCTAAGAGGGTCTATAGAAAGTGTCCCATTTCCTTATCCCATAGAGTTAATCTTTTTTACTTGGTAGAGCTTGATATGTTAGATTTTGATGTTATTTTTTGGTATGGATTGGCTACATCGATGTTATGCTTTTATTGATTGTAGAACTCGTGTAGTCAAGTTTTAGTTCCCGAATGAGCCTATCCTAGAGTGGAAGGGGGGAAACTCTATGCCTAAGGGTCAGTTTGTATCTTATCTTAAAGCTAGAAAGATTATCTCTAAGAGGTGCATTTACAATCTAGTTAGGGTTAGGGATGTAGATTCTGAAACCCCTTCTCTTGAGTCGGTCCCCATTTTTAATGAGTTTCTATAAGTGTTCCCAAATGATCTACTCAGTATCCTCTCGAGCGGGAAATAGACTTCGGTATTGACCTTCTCCCAGATACACAACCTATTTATATTCCTCCTTACCGTATGGCTCTGGTAGAACTTAAGGAGTTGAAAGAACAATTGAAGGATTTGTTGGATAAGGGTTGCATCCGACCTAATGTCTCTCCATAGGGTGCTCTAGTTTTGTTTGTTAGAAAGAAAGATGGTTCTCTCCGTATGTGTATTAACTATCGTCAGTTGACTAAGGTGACCATTAAGAATAAGTATCCTCTTCCAAGTATAGATGATTTATTTGATCAACTTCAAGGGGCAAGTTATTTCTCTAAGATTGATCTTCGGTCGGGTTATCACCAATTGAGGGTGAAAGATGATGACATTTCGAAGATGACTTTTTGAAATCGGTATGGTCAGTATGAGTTTTTATAATATCGTTTAGGTTGACTAATTCTCCGGCAGCGTTTATGGATTTGATGAATAGGGTGTTTAGACAATACCTTGACATGTTTGTGATTGTGTTCATTGATGATATTTTTATCTACTCGAAAAGTTAGAATGAGCATGTTGATCATTTGAGGATCGTGTTGCAAGTTTTTAAGGACCAACAATCTTTGCAAAGTTTAGAAAATGTGAATTTTTGTTAAGGTCCGTAGCTTTCCTTGGTCTTATTGTTTCAAGTAAGGGTATTGAGGTAGATCCTAAGAAGACGAATGCGGTCAAGAGTTGGCCTAGACCTCTAACTCCTTCAGATATTAAAAGTTTCTTGGGTTTGAACGGTTATTATAGAAGGTTTGTTGAGGGTTTCTCTTCGATTGCCTCTCCTTTGACGACGACTTTGACTCAAAAGAAGGCTAAGTTCATATGGTCCGAAACACGTGAAAAGAGTTTTCAAGAGTTGAAAGATAGATTTACTTCAGCTTCGGTGTTGATTTCACCGGAAGGGACGGATGATTTTTGTGGTTTATTGTGATACCTCGAGAATCTGGTTAGGATGTGTGCTTATGCAAAATGAGAAAGTTATTGCCTATGCCTCAAGGCAACTTAAGATTCATGAGAAGAATTATCCTACTCACGACCTTGAATTAGCGGCGGTCATTTTTGCCTTAAAGATTTGGAGGCACTATTTGTATGGAGGTCATGTAGATGTGTTTACCGACAACAAGAGTTTGCAATATGTGTTTAATCAAAAAGATCTAAATCTTCACCAAAGAAGGTGGCTTGAGTTATTGAAAGATTATGACATGAGTGTCCTTTATCACTCCGGCAAAGCTAATATGGTAGCGGATGCTCTTAGTCGGTTATCTATGGGTAGTGTTTCTCATATTGAAGAAGAAAAGAAAGAGTTGGTTCAAGATATTCATAGATTGGCTTGATTAAGTGTTCAATTAGTGGACTCCACTCTCATGACCCAAGGGTACCCCCTAGATGTAACATGGCGTATAGAACCCTGAAGGACTCCATACAAGCCACTTAGTCCTCATAACATAAGAAATAGAACAATAAGAGTAAAAAAATAGTCCAAGTCCAAAACATTATATAAAACAAAAAGCGGAAGTCGAAACTCTTGTCTGATCATAGTCATCTAATATAATAGAATGAAATTGGTCCTAGCCCATACATCATGTCCAAAAGAGAAATACATGAAAAAACTAAACAATAAGAGTCTGTCCTCGAAGCATGAGGACTCACCAAAGCTCAGGAATCAATCAAATCACCCACTAGCCATGAAACTAAGCACCCTGAATATCGAACCCTATATTTGGGGAAAATGTAGGCAAGAGTATGCGGTTGGTACACAGTTGTGTACCAAGTATGATAGCCATGCATAAAACATTTTAAAACATGCTAAAAGGGACATTTCATTTCATGACATGCAATTGACCAAGTTACACATCATATGAAAGAGTTATAAAACATAAGTTATAAATCATGGTCAATGCAAGCTAACTTCTTCTTTAAAACCTTTGAACTCATGTGTGATACTTCTTGAAGTAACCTTAGTTCATTATTACTTGTGGGGAATTAGCCTTAATCGACATTGAGACTATGTGAGCTATAACATGATCCCCTGGTGTCTCCCATACCGAAAATGATTGTCCTACTTGCCAAGGTAGAACTAAGAACTTCTAGCTTACGTGGATCCACTAGCTAATCAACCTATGGGGGAACATGTTATGGGATAAGGAGATTGCTACTAAAAACCCGGTCTCTTCTACTGGAGAGCTTCAATCTCATGAGATTGCTTTGGAAACCCAACCTCTACTATGGGAGAGCTTCAATCTCATATTCAATATCCACTCGTTGCTAAGCATAAATTCCCATGTAATAGTCATTTCTTACTTGACTTTATAAATCATGAAAAGGTGCCTTTGGACAACCAATTCAAGCTAGTTTCATTAAGATAGCTCCTTGTCTTTGATTCAATTAGGTGAGAAAACCTTTCAACCTAAGAATCATTTCTATGTGAGAAAACATTTCACATCATGCTATTGTGTGTTTATGAGAATATCCTTTCAACAACACAACAACAACAACATCATCATTGGTACTTTACTCTAAAAAAACCTTAAAACATTTACATAACTTTCATAAGAAAATGCATAGGTCCATAATTCACCTCTTGAAGTCAAAACCCACTTTCAATCATCAATACATAGAAAACAAGGGTTATATATCGATTTCATCAGAAATACATGTAAAGCTTGCAATACATGCTCAATTTCATAAAAGTCTTCCTTGAAGATCAAAATTGCACATCATATGATTCATAACTTGAAAACATGGGGATTACATGGGTTCATGGGGTAAATCATCATAAAATCATTGTAATTCATCAATTCATGCATAAGAGATCATAATTCAACCATTTATATCAACAATTTAGAGAACCCATGATAATTGAAGAAAACCCTGACTTAATTAGGGAATTCTAATTTTTTAAATTGAGGAATTTCGGAACTCCATGGATGAAAACTATCATACCTCAAATCCCAAAGCTTAACTTCAATGGAGGAATTTAGGCTTGACCTTGATCCTAGCTTAAATCCTTTCTTCTTCTTCAAGTTTCTGGAGAGAGAAATATTTTTGGAGAGGAAGATCTTTGATTTTCTTTTGGGTTTTGGGAAATAATGACTTGAATGGGTGAGTTTTGGGGTTTAAATGACTTATATAGGGGTCCTAGACATAGGCAAAACGACTTGGCTTTGATCTAATTAATTCTGAAAAGACCCAATTGCCCCTAGCTTATAGTGGTCTACCTCATGACCACATGAGGTCCCACGAGCCATGGTCCCTACCACAACTCTTGGTGCCCTCCGTGGTCCCTACCACGACTCTTGGTTCCCTCCGTGGTCCCTACCACGAATCTTGGTGCCCTCCGTGGTCTTTAAACCAGTAGCTAGGGCGCCATCACCATACCCCCTTAAAACTAAGTGTAGACCATGAGCACTCCCACACCTGTGGGAACCTTCATGAGCCGGCAAGGCTCTCGTGTAGAGGAGGCTGTTTTGGGAAGCCTTGGGGTAGATACTGCCTCACCACCACGAGCTGTGGTGGTGGTCGTGGGAAGGTGGGCAGTGTCTATGGAAGAGTGGGCTGCCCTAGCCCTTTTCCTTGTCTCTTGCCCTCTCACTTAGCCCTAGTTTAGTCTACTAGATTTCGAGGTGTTACATCCACAAAGAGGGGTGTTATTGTTTATAATGTTTCCGAATTGTCTTTTATGGCGGATGTGAAAGCCAAGCAAGGTCTTGATCCGATTTTGGTAGAATTTAAAGAGGCGGTGCTGAAGAAATCTGTCGAGGCTTTCTCCCAAAGGGGAGATGGTGTACTTAGATATCATGGTCGTTTATGTGTTCCAAATGTTGATGACTTCAGGGAACATATCTTGCATGGAGGACTATGCCAAGATGTACTTAAGAGAAATGGTAAAGTTGCATGGAGTACCCTTGTCCATTATTTCCAATCGTTGTACCCAATTCATTTCCTAGTTTTGGAAGTCATTCCAAAAGGGTCTTGGTACTCGTGTTAAGCTTAGTACGTCCTTTCATCCCCAAATCGATGGGCAAGCGGAGCGTGCTATCCAAACTTTGGAAGATATGTTAAGGGTTTGTGTGATTGATTTTATGGGTAATTGGGATGACCATTTGCGATTGATTGAGTTTTCTTATAATAATAGCTATTACTCGAGTTTTGATATGGCTTCATTTGAGGCACTATATGGTAGGAGGTGTAGATATCCCATAGGTTGGTTTGAGGTGGGTGAAGTTTCCCTAATAGGTCCCGAGTTTGAACATGAGGCCATAGAGAAAGTTTTGCTTATAAGAGAAAAGTTGAAAACGACTCAAAGTCGGCGAAAGTCTTATGCCGATGTGAGAATAAGGGATCTTGAGTTTGATGTTCACGATTGGTTTTACTTGAAAATATTAATCATGATGGGTTTAATGAGGTTTGGTAAGAAAGGGAAGCTTAGTCCCCGGTATGTAGGCCCATATCAAATTTTGAGACGTGTTGGTAAGGTTGCGTATGAGCTAGATTTTCCAAATGAGTTGGCATCGGTGCATCCCGCTTTCCATGTCTCTATTCTTAAGAAGTGTGTTGGAGATCTAACATCCATAGTTCCCTTAGAAGGGTTGGGAGTCGATGAAGGTCTTTCTTATGAAGAAGTTCCAGTTGAGATTTTAGACCGGCAAGTTAAGGAGTTGAGAAACAAGGAATTTTCTTCCGTGAAAGTATTGTGGAAAAATCATTTAGTTGAGGGTTGTCCCGATATGCTCATCTTTTTCCTTCTACTCCTACCTAGCTTGAGGTAATGAGTTCCTCTTGGTTTGTCCTTTGATTTGGAGTCATGTGTTCTATATGTTTCCATGATTTCCTTATGTTATGCATGTTCATGAACAACATGTGTTTTGAAAGAAAATGAGTTACATGATTGATATTCCTCATGTTGTTGTTGTGCATTGAGTATGGGTTGCCTATTAACTTCATGAGATGAATTGATGAACATGCTTTAGCTATGCTTCTTGAGAATGAATTGCATAGAGGCTCCATGAGATTGTGTTGAGCATGATTTTAGCTTGGAGAAGGTAGTTCCTCCTTGAACGTGAGAAATATTGAAATTTCGTGCATATTGGTTTGTTAAATCTAAATCCTACTTTCCTTATGGTGCATTGAGTATGTTGATGTTTCCTCCTTGGTTTTGTGCATTTTGATGAGATGGCATGCATGATGGGCTGCTAGTATTGAGTCTTTTCTTTCATAAGGTGTCTAGAATGCCATTCGAGGATGAATGTTCCAAGGGGGAAATAATGTAACACCTCGGAATCTAGTAGGCTAAGCTAGGGCTAAGTGAGAGGGCAAAAGCCAAGAAAGGAAGCTTGGGAAGCCTTCACCAAGAACTTCCCACCACCCATGACCCCCATGACGGCTCATGGTGGGGACCACGGCTCGTGGTGATGGCCGTGGTGAGCTAGGCACTAAGCTCCCAAGAAGCCCCAAAATAGGACCCTCCCTACGAGCCACTAGATGGCTCGTGAATGTTACCACATGTCGAGGCAGGGGTCGTGGGCTAGTCTTAGTTTTTAGGGTATAAGGGGGTGGCAACCTAGCCACTGGTCAAGGGACCACACCACTATGGGCCGTGTGACCCTTGACGGGCCATGGTGCCCCTCGTGGCAGTGAGTCGACAGTTATCAATTCAAGGGTTTTTGGGTCTTTTTCGGTTTTAAGTGAATCAAAGCTATGTCGTTTTGCCCAAGCCTTCGACCCATAAATAAGTGATTTTAACCCCAAAACTCACCCATTCAAGTCATTATTTCCAAAACCCAAAAGAAAATCAAAGTTCTTCCTTCCCAAAATATTTCTCTCTAGAAACTTGAAGAAGAAGAAGAAAGGATTCAAGCTAGGATCAAGGTCAAGCCTCAATTCTTCCATTGAAGTTAAGCATGTGGCTTTGAAGTATGATAGTTTTAATCCATGGAAGCCTTTACTCCATGGGGCTCCCAAATTCTCCTGTTTTCAAAGTTAAAATTCCCCGATTGAGTTAGGGTTTTCTTAAGTTGTCATGGGTTCTCTTCAATGTTGATTTAAATAATTGAATTATGATCTCTTATGCATGAATTTATGAAATACTATGATTTTATGATGATTTCCCCATAAACCTATGTAACCCCCATGTTTTCAAGTTATGAATCCTGTGATGTGAGATTTTGATTGTAAAGGAAGAGTTTTATGAAATTGAACATGTATTGCAAGATTTACATGAATTTATGATGAAATCCATATCTAACCCATGTTTTCTAAGCATTAATGAGTGAAAGTGGGTTTTGAACCTCAAGAGGTGAATTATGGGCTTATGTGCATTTTCCTATGAAATCTATGCAAATGTTTTAAAGATGCTTTGAGAGTAAAGTGTCAATGAAGATGATCAGGATGTGTTATTGAATGGATTTTCTCATATACACATAAGAGTAACATGTGAAAGGTTTTCTCACATAATAAGGATTCTTGGGTTGAAAGGCTTTCTCACCTAATTGAATCAAAGAGTAAGAGCTATCCTAACGAAACAAGCTTGGATTGGTTATCGTAGGATACCTTTCCATGTATATGACTTAGCTTGGTGTTATGACCCGAGCCTACACCCCAGACGTAACACGGTGTACAAGACTCTGAAGAGCCTCATACAAGCCTCATAGAATTCATAACATAAGACATAAGAAAATGGTACGGAATATAAAAACTTTTATCCATACAATTGAAGTCTTTATTTAAAAATAGCGGAAGTTTAACTTTGTCTCACATGGCCATATAATACAACTTTGAATTAATAATAGGGTCACAACACTTCAACATAGTTCAAAAAATAAAATGACATGAAAGAAACTACTAAAGACTCTCATATGTCCTCGAATCTTGAGGACTCACCACTAGCTTTGGAGAATAGTCAATCCAAGCTTTGAACAATATAAATCACCTTAAGATTTGGAACCTACACTTTGTAAAAATGAAGAAGAAATATGGGTTAGCACCAAAATGCACTAAGTATGATAGCCATGAAAAAATCATGCTAAAAAGGACATTTTAGTTGAAAACCATGCTCTATGTCAAGTTTGAGAAACATCATGAACTTTAGTATAAAAGCATAGGACACAAGCATATTCAACATGTAAATAATTACAACATAATAAAATCATCATCTTAAGTAACCCTAAGTTATACTTGTGCAATGTTGGAATGACATCCTATAATACCATTCATACTAAGTACCACTTTGAGGTCACCATAACATACTTACCATTCTTCATTCTCATCTTTAGTTAATACTCATAGACAATGAACATTCACCTTTAATAAGTCATTACAAGGAAATCAACTCATAATAACAATCCAAGTTAAGCATTCATCTTTTCATTTAGCCTTTAAGTCAACACTCTCATTAGTATCATTATAAGCACATTCATTTCATTAGACATTATGACATTCGAGAAACACACCATAGCCACTCTCAAAGCCTACTCGTGCAATGCATGGATGGCATCCCGTACTACCACCCATACTTCATAGAACCTCTTGAGTAACCATAGCACATAACTCACATTATGGGAATAAGCCCTAACTGACATAGACCATGTGAGCAACCGGTGTCTCCCATACCGAAAGGGTTGGTCTACTTGCCTTAGGTAGAACCAGTAATTTAACTTAGGTGGATCCACTAGCTATAACCTATGTGGGCACATACTTATGGGATAAGGAAGGTGTTACTTGAAGCCCGGCCTAACATGGGGAGAGCTTCCACCTTACAATATCCACTCGGTGCTAAGCTTTAAATTCCCATAGAGTAGTTCATTCTCTTTTAACATTATTACACATGAGAGGGATGCCATTGGCCTACCGACCCAAGGTACATTATTATACACATGAAAGGGTGCCATTAGCCTACCGATTCAAGGTACATTATTAAACACATGAAAGGGTTCCATTGGCCTACCGGTTTAAGGTACATTATTAAACACATGAAAAGGTGCCATTAGCCTACCAATTCAAGGTACATTATTAGGATAGCTCATTGAATCCTCATGAAAGGTCTACCATATGGTCTACCGATTCAAGGTTCATCATTATAGTAGTTCATAGACTCATCATGAAAGGGCTACCATTGGTCTACCGATTCAAGACAAAGCCTAGAATACTCCATTAGTCATTTATAAAAGGGATGCCACTTGCCCTACCGATTCAATGTTCATTAAGTCAAGGTGCTTTAGTTACACAAGAAGAGGATTCCCTAAGCCTACCAATTCAAGGTGTATCATTACATTGAAGAAACCTTTCACAACATGTCATCATCATTCACAAGTGTATAATTGAGAATAACCTTTCAACAATATCACAATTTCATTATAGTAATAATCACATTACTTTCATTGAAATCACAAAGCATGTACATAAGCATCATAATTATACAACAATCTTCACATTTTGCCCTTCAAGGACACCTAGAATCACTACAATTTAGGCATGATTAATAACATAATTCAAGTAATTAAACTACTACAAGAACAATTGAATAGTATTCATCTTACTACAATTCACCCACATCATATAGTCATAATTTAGGGTTATGGGGAATTCATGGATTCATGGATTCATGGGAGATTTTATCTTAAAACCATCATAAAACAGCAATTCAATCTTAATATATGATAATTAAACCATTGAAAACGTTTTGAGAAAGAATCCATGACTTAGAATGAAAACCCTAGGTTTTGGAGAATTTCCAACTTTGAAATTGAAAGTTTGAGGGCTTCATGGAAGAAAGCTTTCCATTAATCAAGACTACCATACTTTAGATAAAGAAATACAATCAAAATTGTGAGAGAAATCTCCCTTCTTCAAGCTCTAACTTGACCTTCTTCAATGGAGTTTTTGGGAGAAAACTTTGGGGGTAAAGGCGGTTATGATTTGGGTAGTTGAGATTTATGAAGTGTAAGGGTTAATTACTAGCTTAAAAACCCTTATATTGGTCTAAATAAACAATATAAAATGACTTCACTTCATAATAACCGACCTAGGAATTTACCTAATTACCCCCCACTTGGCCGAAACTTGGCAGAAAATGCAGGCATGACTCATGCCCATGACCCACGGACCGTGGGTGCATCTACGCCCCGTCCTTCAGGTCGTGGGTGGGTGATCTGCAGCCTAACATTGAGGGCTTGACCTACAAGGCACCCCCACGAGGCGTGGATGGACCTACGCCCCGTAGGTCCCATCCGTTGGTCTCAACCTTTTTGGTAGGTTGGGCAGTTTTGGGGCAGCTTTGCGGTTAGACTTTAGGGTCCTCCTCAAGGACCCTGGGTTGGTCCTTGGGGGGTCTTACCTTAACGTTTAACCCCTAAACCCCTCAACCTAAGTTTGGGAAACCATTTTATATTTCTAAACCCCACATCAAACTCAAAAACTCTCACGTAAGGCTCTAGTCCACCTACTAGTTTTCCAGGTTGTAACACTTGGATTAGCAAGATGACGTGCCCTTCCATGGATAATAAGAACAAGTAAGAAATGGCTATTTTTTGGGATTTATGTTTAGCACTGAGAGGATATTGAGATGAAAACTCTGACGTTAGTAGAGACTGGGTTTCTAGAAGCGATCTCATTATCCTTTACCTATGTGCCCCCATAGGATGATTGTCTAGATAGACATTAGCTACTAGATCCACTTAAGCTAGAAGTTCATGGTTCTACCTTGGCAAGTTGGACAACCCTTTTTGGTGTGGGAGACACTAGAGGATCATGTTATAGTTCACATGGTCTCTATGTCAGTTAACGCTAATTCCCCACATTAATAATGGACTAAGGTTACTTCAAGAAGTATCTCATAAGTGTTCAAAGGCTTTAAAGATGATTAGCTTGCATTGATCTTGGTTTTATCCCTTATGTTTCTATATGTCTTATATCATGTTTTAGCTTGGTCAATTGCATGTCATGAAATGAAATGTCCATTTTAGCATGTTTTAAATGTTTTATGCATAGCTATCATACTTGGTACATTGTTTTGTACTAACATATACTCTTGCCTACATTTCCCCAAATGTAGGGTTCGACAATCAGGGTCATCAGTTTCGTGGCTAGAGGTTGACTTGAGATTTTTTGAGCTTTGGTGAGTCCTCGTCCTTGGAGGATGGACTTTCATTGTTTTAGTTCCTTTTCTTGTATTTCACTTTGGGACATGATTTATGGGCTAGGCTCAATTTTATTCTATTGTATTAGATGGCTATGATGAGACAAGTGTATTAGACTACCGCTTTGCCCATTCACAAGGACTCAATTCTATGTCCAAACATCACATGCCAGTAGATGTGGTCACCATCAGAAAAGGGTAAATAAGACAAGCGATCAAGCTGGCAAGTCAGGGATACATGATGGATTTTTCCAGGGTGTGTGAACTTCCTTATATATTCAGCCACATGTGCGGGTGTGAAAGGATTTTATGGTCTCGGTCATTCTTCTATGAAATATCGATTCTATCAATCATTCCATTTCAGAATCAAGTCCCCCCTGAATAAGTAAGGCCCCGTGGTGAGGTTTGCAGAGAATACACTAAAGATCTCCTAGCTTCTAAAAGAAGAAATTCTCACAGGCCCTTATTTCAAAGTTTCAGATTCAATTCCAATATAAAGGAATTGTTCCATTATTCCTCACTAATACTAATAATAGTAGAATCAATGGCGCAGAGTATTTTCCTTCATAAAATGTTTTGGACTTGGACTATTGTTTTACTCTTATTGTTCTATTTCTTATTTTATGAGAGCTAAGTGTCTTGTATGAAGTCCTTGAGGTTTCTATATGCCATGTTACATCAAGGGGGTACCCCTGGATCGTGACAAATTTATTGGTTACGTCCCAATCACTCTTTGAGTCTATGTTAGACGTCTACTACATTTTGTCGAACTCTTGATATAAAATTGTCTTTTGAACTCTTTAAATTCTATTATCTTGTATGATGTATGCTAAGTGACTTGTGTAGAGCCTCTCGGGGTCCTATATGCCATATCACATCTAGGGTGTACTTTGGGTCCTGACATTTAGAAACATTTAGTTGAACCCAAAGGGCTTATGATCAATTTATATTAACTCTACCAATTCCACATTTTAAAGAAAGTATTCTCAAGAAATTTGTGTTCTATTCACTACTATCGTGAATAATTCAATTATAAAAATAACTTAACGACAACTTCAATTTTAGTGATTTAAACGATCAAGGGACAATTTCCGGGATGCAACATACTTAAGGTTTCCTTTATCCCATCTCATGTATAAATTTATTACGGTTCTCAAATTACTAATTTATAGGGTTGGTTTTAGGACCATGATCTCTCGTCCTCTAATCGCCTACTCCAATTGACTGTCTAACTACATCATTTAGAGGGGATAGACATACTCAATTGCCGTGCATATATATTTCATCATGTTTCATAACCAAGTTCGGTGTTCGTCCAGGTGTCAATCCTAAACACGAATCCAAATAAGTGATATGCAAGAAAGATTGAGCTCTTTCTATTCTTGGTCCATCTTCCTATTTGTCTCTCAAGTTCAATAATATACAATATATTTATCTCAATGGTGACCAATCACAAAATACTAAAAAAAGAATACAAAAATAATTGAAGCGATAACCAAAATTAATTTATAACAATCGATGTTCAAGAATTACACATAGCTACAACTCTAGAACAAAAGCTTTTAGCCACTCATCATATTCAAAAACTCAAAGACAATTGTTTTCATGAAATTTGAAATTAAAGAAAGAGTGGAAATTTTAAACCTAGGAAAAATTGCTAATCCCTGGCTCTTGCACTTGAAAATTAAGTTGTAATTCACAAAATAACCCTATGGTTTATTTGTATAGTTTAAGAAACTAATTCCTATTCCTAGTCGCCATTGGAAACCTAAAAATATCGATTTTTTGTCAGAATAGTCGTGGGTAATTCGCCTGAATCACGCCAGGAAGAACTTGGGCACGTAGGCCTAGCGCGCTGTGCTAGCAGTGCGCCCAAATTGCTTCTCTAATGTTTTTCCTTGGCACAACCGCACCGGCCTTCCTTCAGGGATGTCTTTTCTTCGTCCTTGCTTCCTTTTCTTCCGTTATGCACATACCTCTTTAGGAACTTGTATGTAGCTAATCATTAATGTTAGTAATGTGCAATAATCACAATACTTATCTAAAACATATCAATTATAATCGGGAAGGTTCTCAAAACATAAGGTAAACATGGGAAAAATGTAGTAATTTGGAATATAAATATACCCAAGATCACCACCCTCACTTAAACCTTTTTTTGTCCTCAAACAATCTCTAAACTATCAACTCATCATTATTTACCCGCATTAAAATCAACAAAGCACATTTAATAATGTTTTCGTATTCCACACTTTATTCAACATCAACAAGTTAGTTCACTATGTTAGTAGACCAATCGACACAACACAACCTCAATGAATGACTCATAACTAATTATTCCTGGCCAATGTAATCATTTAAGAACATACCAACATAAAATACACCCAAATGTGTGTCATGAATGTCCTCACTATTTTCGGTATAGCCTTTCTCTCATATATGCATTATGTTTGCACATTGCATTTCAAACAAGGCCTATTTTTCAAAGTTTATCTCTCAATCTCACAAATGAGGTTCTTACATATTATAACAAAACATAGGGTTTCCCTTAGTTTACTTTAACTTTCACAAAGCATTTATCATAGAATCAAGAGGATTTAATTTGGTTGTGATGTCGGTTTAAGGCAAGGGAGTGTACATTTAGGATATAATTAGTGACTATTCCTCCTCAATGCACTTGTTATATTTTTTGGACATCTCTAACCACTTCTATTTTCTTTGGTGCACATCTCATCAATATCCTTCAGTTCATTCTTTAAATCCTTACCCTTTTGTTTATTTGAGCACTCGTTTCTTATTTAAGCATGTCTTTTTTATAAATACAAGCGCTTTTGCAATTTATAATCATGGGAAATTTTCACCTCTTTTCTTTAGTTTCACCACATAAGACATGTTCACCCTTGTTTACTTATACCATTATATTACCCTTTGCTTCTTGACATAGTGAATTAAGGACAAAATTTTGGATCAAACAAAGTCATGGTATTATAAAAAGGGATTCGGCTCAATACGTAGTTAATTAAAAAAATTGGCTACAAGGCTCAATGGGACTTTACAAAGGATAATTATTTGGAAGCATATAAGAGAGTTAAAATTGGCTATTCAAAGAAATCCTATTCCATAATTTATACAAGTTACTTGTTAAGCACACACGGGGTAAGTTTTAGAAATCATTCAATGCAATAATCTAAGCAAATACTCACCACACATGACATCATGACATACGGAAAAGGATACAAAACCTCATCATGCTCATACAAATCACATGGTGTGTTCTCACACGATTAAGCCAAACTTTATAAATTTAGAGTTAAAACAAAGAACCTATGTGTGTCTTAGGGTTATTACTTCCATTCTAGTTGCATATACAAGTGTGAACTACTCATGACGTCTGACTAACTTTTAAGCATGGTTTCAAAGTAACAAAAGTTTGGTTTCACAATATACCAACTAATTTTACCTTAAGAGGACCGCCATCCATCTATCATTGGGAACTAACACTTCTACGAAAACTCTATGACTTGACACAATTAAACAAAATAAACTAATCCTAATCGGTTCAAAGGGACTATCCTCAAGAAAAGAACCGAAAACAAAGGTAGAGGAACCACCTAAAAAAATAAAAAACTCGGTAAAGGAGTAAAATATATACATGGAAGTTCATTTCCTACCCACACTCAAACAAAGAATTGTCCTTAGTGCACAAATCAAAACATAAGTAAAGAGTGAAAGAAACCTACATTTTGTTATCTAGGACTCGCACTCTCAATTAGCAGTCGCCATATTTGTGGAAAAATCAACATCCATCAAGGCTGTATTATCATCACCAACACCAGTGTCGTCATCATCATCATCATTCCCATCATCATCAGCCTCGTCTTCCTAATCATCATCATCCACATCAACAATGACATCATCATCATCATCAATAGGCTATTGAAATGCCGGACCCATCCAAAACATATACAAGGTACTATCTGCTAGAGTGTAGTGCTCCACCAATGCAGCCATATCCTTCTTAGTGACCTGACGACCAACAATCCTTTATTTTAGCTCAACCATACCATACTTCTGGCCCAACCAACAATCATCCTTCGCTTGCCTATCCGTAACCGATAAAACCGGCCCATGTGAAGCATCTTGTGCCTTTGTATTTGTAACATCAACAAGAAGACACACTAAATGAGGGGCACGGGGTGGACACACATCATGAACTTCCTTTACAGTATCTTGTGCACGGAAGTATCGAGTTAACAAGGTCCCATAAAAAAAATGCCATCTCTTATTACTATGAAATTTCAACATATTTTAATGCAGAATTGCACCCACATTAATTGCCATGCCTTTCATGAGTCTATAGATACCCTTTCTCTAGTGACATAGGAGTTGTGCTATCAAGGCAACAAGGTACTAGACACAATTTTCAACAAAATAGCCTTTTGATTTAAGTGGGTGTAATGTAGAGTAGCATGTCTACCTGTATCTTTAGTTATATCTATCACGACCCAAAGTACAACTTAGGCTTAACATGACGTATAGAACCCCGAGAGGTCCTACACAAGCAACTTAGCATACATCATCAAAGCTAATAGAGTCTTAAAGAATTCAAAAGATAGCATTTCATATATTAAAAGTATTTGATGAAAGAGGAAGTCTGACATAAGTCTCAGAGCCATCTAATAGATTAGGAGAAAAGTGATTGAGATGTAACATATACATCACATACAAAGTTAGAAACGAAAAGGCCTAAGGCAATAAAAGAGTCTCAGTCCTCGGAACATGAGGACTCACAAATCCTCAAAGTCTAAGAAGCCAGCTAGCCGCGAAGATGCGGAGTAGGAACGTCGAAACCCACATTCATTAGATAATGTAGGCAAAAATATGGGTTAGTACATGTAATGTATTAAGTATGAGGCGTTATGTATAGACATACAATGAGAGTATAAGTAGTTTAAAACATGTAGATATGATCAACGATTGGACATTTTAAACATAAGGAGGTAGCACATGGAAATCACATGATATAGTAAAAGAATTTGAAGTAAAGAACATAAGAAATGCTTTGAACAAAACATAGTCATTTTGTGGGATCTGAGCTTTAACCGACAATAAGACCATGAGAGCTATATCATGGAATATGATATATCCCTCATACTAAAAGAAGGGGAATCTACTTGCCAAGGTAGATTCCGTACATATCATGTTTTTCTAAAGTGGATTCACTAGCTAGGTCATTTAATTCAATCCTACGGGGGCACGTAGTTAGGAGCTAGATATTTCTACAAGAGACTGCCCTATTTCAGCCTCCACGTCAAAGCCCTCTCGGTGCTAAGCCTAAATCCTATGGGAATAGTTAAAAGTCAAATATCAATTTAACATAAGGAAAGACAATGATCAACACCAATCCATATTTTCAAGATCAAAACATAGAATAACATCAAAATGGATGAGAAAACCTTTCACCAATGTCAATTCATTTGTGAGAAATACCTTTCACAATCATGATCATCATAATAAGTGAGAAATTCTTTAAGAACATCATCACTACTTTCCTTTCAAGGCATCATCAATTTATTAACAATAACTTCATGAAAATATGCATATCTTCATAATTTCATAATTCATAGGTTCATGAGTTCATCATAAGGTTTCTAGTTGAAAATCATGATCTAGGCATGGGTAACCATAATTTCAACTAAGTATCATGTATTAACATGGAATAATGAATTAGGAGACTAAATCAACAACAACAACTCGAAATTGAATTAAATCCATTATATTGAAGTGAAACCCTATTTTGAATTCAATTGAAATTAAAAGGGGACTTCAAAATCTTGCGGACCCTATGGAGGAAAGGACTACATGGGTGAATACACAAGAATGGAGGATTTGAGACTTGTATGAAACCACAACTCTTCTTCTTCTACTTCCTTAGCCTTTAGAGAGTTTGAGCAGATGATTTTGGTGAGTCTTAGGGAATTTAGGAGATACAGTTGAAAATGGGTAATTTGGGGTTTTTAAACATTAATATAGGGCTAAGGGTAGAAAGTAAAATGACATTGTATTAGGTTAAAACAATTAGGAAAAGACCCAAAAGTCCCTTTAAAAATAACTGTTGGACCCCATCTACGGTGGACCTACGGTCCATAGATCCTTCTACAAACCGTACTGGTTGACCGTAAATAGGTTACATGGACTTCAAAATTTTAACAAATTTTGATGGAACCCTATGTATGGCTCGTAGGTCATCCTACGGACCATACATACAACCCATAGAACCAACCTTGACCTTCAAAATTTCACTAGGGCTGGGGCACATCTACGAGACTTATCTTCGACTCGTACAAGGAATGACAGACTGTCCTGGTGAACCGTAAAAAAGGGTACTGGGACTTGATTTAAAAATTTATTTCCTAGTTCCTACGATTACTATCTACAGCCTGTAGATGTGACCCGTAGACATAGTCTTCAGTCCAAAAATTGCATTTTCCTTCCTTTCTAAATCCAAGGTGTTACAGTATCTCCCCCTTGGGAGCATTTGTCCTCGAATAGAACTCAAGAAATTATAAGGAGGGTAGGGAAAAGATTTAATAGCCTAACATGAATGTAACTACTCAAAATGCACAATATCAAGGAGGAACATCAACTCCAACCTCAAACATGTTCACGACATCATTTCATAAGACATGCATGCAAGTCACACTCAAATTCACATAATCACGAGGAAATTAATCAAGTTAACTCTTTTTCTTAAAATCAAGTTTTCATGAGCATGCATGCATGATGAAACATGAGAATGACTAAGACACATTAAACCACAAGGGATGAACCATGAGGAACTAAATACCTCTAGCTAGAGTGAGATTGGTCGAAAAGAGATGGGGATAACTGGACATCATATCGGACTCGGCCTCCCAAATAGCACCCTCAACTCTTTTATTCCTCCATAAGACTTTTACATATGCAACTTGCTAATTCCTTAACTTCTTAACTTGCCGGTCCATAATTTCAACCGAAATTTCTTCATAGGAAAGACTTTCCCTTATACCAAGAATCTCCATTGGTACAATGATGTCAAATCACCAACACATTTCTTCAACAAGGAGACATGGAATACGTAATGTACCGATGCTAAGTTATTAGGCAAATCAAATTCATAAGCAACCTTACCAATACACCTCAAAATCTAATATGGTCCCATATAACGGGGAATAAGCTTTCCTTTCTTTCCAAATCTCATTACACCCTTCATGGATGAAATTTTCAAATAGACCCAATCATCCACCTCAAATTCAAGATCTCCCTTCTAACATCGGCATAGGACTTTTGTCGACTTTGAGTCACTTTCAACCTCTCTCTAATACGCAAAACTTGCTCCATAGCCTCATGTACCAATTCAGGACCTATTAAACCAATCTCACCAACTTCAAACAAACCTATAGGAAATATACACCTCATACCAAAGAGAGCCTCAAATGAAACCATACTAAGTCTTGAATGATAGTTATTATTGTAAGCAAACTTAATCAAAGGCAAATGATCATCCCAATTACCCTTGAAACACAAGCTCTCAACATATCTTCGAATGTTTTGATAGTACGCTCTGCTTGCCCATCGGTTTGAGGATGGAAGGCCATACTAAGCTCAATACGAGTACCAAACCCTTTTTGGAAAGATTTCTAAAACTTCTTAGGGAAATGAGTACCACGATTGGAGATAATAAATAGGGGCACTCCATGCAACCTAACCATCTCTATGAGATATAAATTGACATAGTCTTCCAGTGAATTCCTTGACGGGAATGAGATGAGCCAACTTCGTCATAAGGCCTGCAATAACCCAAATCAAGTCATGTTGTCACTAAGTGCGGGGTAAACCCACAATAAAGTCCATGTTCAAATCCTCCCACTTCCAAGTAGGGAAACTAATATCATGGAACAAACCTGCCGTCTTTTGATGCTCAGCTTTCACTTGAGGAAAATTAGGACACTTAGCCACGAATTCCACAAAATCCTTCTTCATCCCATTCCACCAATGCACCGCTTGCAAGTTACGTACATCTTGGTGGCTCCCGGGTGAATGGAATATCAAGAACTATGGGCTTCTGCTAAGATTTTCTCTCTTAAGTCGTCAACATTGGGAACATACAAATTACCTTGATATCGAAGCACACCATATCCCCCTTGGGAGAGAGCCTCAATAGAATTTTCAGGCACTACTTCCTTTGACTCAATTAAGATTGGGTCAAGACCTTTCTTTGCTTTCACTTCCTCCACAAAAGATGATTCTTAACCATTATTAACCATAATACCGCCTTTGGTGGACTCAACTAACCAAATAACCAATCCGACGAATTAAACATCACGAACAAAATCCCTTTTATCTTCTTCCGTATGGGCAACACTACTTATTGATAGCCGCCTAAGAGCATCTGCCACTACATTCACCTTGCTGGAGTGATTGAGGACACTCATATAATAATGTTTTAGTAACTCAAGCCATCTCCTTTGGCAAAGATTTATATCCTTTTACTTGAACACATATTGAAAAATCTAGTGGTTGGTGAAGACATTAACATGAACAACATATAAGTAATGCCTTCATTTTTTAAAGTAAAACACAACCACCACTAGTTCCAAATCATGGGTAGGATAGTTCTTTTCATGAATTTTAAGTTGCCTTGAAGCATAAGAAATTACCTTCCCCTTTTGAATAAGGGCACACCCTAGTCCAATCTTTCAAGCGTCACAATGAACAAAAAACTCACTGGATCCTTCTGGTAGAGTCAGTACCAGATCTGAGGTAAGTTATATTTTAGTTCTTGGAAACTCTTCTCACAAGCTTCCGACCATAAGAACATGGCTTTCTTTTGGGTCAATGCCGTCAATGGAGAGGGCATCGAAGAGAACCCTTCCGCAAACATTCTATAGTAGGCAACCAAACCCAAAAAGCTTATGATATCCTATGGGATAGAGTTCTACGCTAGCTCTTAACTAGATCATCTTCTTAGGTATACATTGATACCCTTGCCAGAGTATAACACCTGGGAAATTAGTAGGTTTAACTAGAGCCTAATTGTGAGGGTTAAGGTCAACGGTTAAGGGCAAGGGCCAAGGATTTTGGGTGAGGGCCACGGCTAAGGGGCCAAGGCTTCCTAAAATGCACCTAACAACTACCTACCATGACCACGAGGGTCTTCATGACCCGTAGTGGCCACCATAAGTCGTGGTACCACCCGTGGTTGGTGAGGCAGTGTGCCCCCAAAAGTGCCCAAGCCAAGGCTCCCCTTCACGAGCCACTTCACGGCTTATGGTCAAGACCATAGACCATGGAAAGGATCGTGTGGTTGCCTTAGCCTCATGGGAGACTTGCCAAGTTGGAGGAGCTACTGGTCAAGGGACCACGGGCCATGGTGCCCTTGATGGGTCGTGAAGGAGGTTGTCCTTTGGACGGGGATGCCTAGCTAGTGGTGTTTGTGTAAATTCCTTTTTAATTAGTTATTTTATGGGGTCAATTTATATTGTCTTATTTCACATATATACATGATTTTAAGTAATTAAACACCCCATTTACTTCATTATTCCCAAAAACCCAAATAGAAACCAAAAGTTCATATACTCCAATATTTCTCTCTCTAGAAGTTCCCAAAGAAGAAGAAGAAGAAGAAGTGGAGGCTAGGGCTTGAAGAACCAAGGTCTTTCTTCTCAAAATTTAGGGGAAAAATCCATCAAGGTATGGTGGCATTTCATCTATGGGTAGCTTTCACCCATAGAGTCCTTTCAAAACTTGATTTCAAAGCTTCAAATTTCCCCAAAACTTAGGGTTTCAATCTAATTCATGGGTTCTCTTTCAAAATGTTTTCAATGGTTGATTTATGATGGATTATGATTGAATTGATGTTTAATTGTTGATTTATGATGAAAATCCCCCAAGAATCCATTAATTCCCTATATTACTAAATTGTGACTTCATGATGTGGGTTGATTGATTATGGAAGCATGTGAATAGAATATGTCTATATTGATTTAGTTTATTGAATAATGTCATTATTCATGCCTAAATTGTAGTAATTCTAAGTGTGTTAGTGAATTGTGATTCATGGCCTTGAACGGCAAAGTATGAAGAATTGATGTATAATCATGATGCTATGTATATGCTTTGTGATTTCAATGAAAGTAATGTGATCATGACTACAATGCAATAGTGTTATTATTGAAAGGTTGTTCTCAATTATATACTTGTGAATGATGATGATATAATGTGAAAGGTTTGTTCAATGTAATGACACATCTTCAATTGATAGGCTTATGGCATCCTCTTCTTGTGTAACTAATGTATCTTGACTTAATGAACATTGAATTGGTTGACCTAATGGTGGTATCCCTTTCATAAATGATTACTGAAGTCTTCTAGGCTTTGTCTTGAATCGGTAGACCTAATGGTGGTAGCCCATGCATGATGAGTCTATGAACTACTGATGTTTGCGTAAATAAGACACAACTTTCGATTCAAGTGTCTACGATCGTACAATAGTAATATAACCCAACCGAATTGGTTGGGGTCTAGTCCCAAGGGAGCGGTTTCTGAGAATTAAGAGTTAAGCGTGAATATGCTAGAGTTAACCATAACTAAAAACATTATCAAGTAAAAACATAATAAATTAAGGGGTTGACACGAATGTCAATTATCAAAGGGGGGGTTTGTAGTCGATTAACAACTAAAACAACGAAATTGTAAAGATGCGAATATAGGGAGATGGGATTCTTGGGATGTGATAGGAATACGGGATACACTACACAATCGGGCAATTGCTATTGATAATCAATTACTGAACACTTGTAACTAGGCTAGACTTTAGTGGGGGTAAATTCTCTCTTGAGCAACTTACCCCGAATCAACTCGGTTTCTCTCGAACACTGAGTTGCCGCTTTTAAGCACAACCTCCGCCTTAGCCCATTCACTCTCTCAAGCTGAATGCATGGGAAAAGGCCTAGGATTCACTCTCTCGAGCTGAACCCATGACAACCTAATAACCACCGGCTATCGATTTAGTAGTAGTAGTTTTAAAACCCCTCTCGAGCAAGCCAAAAACACTAAGATGAAATCGTATTTGCAACTACAATCCTAGTAAGTTCAAACACATTTACTAAACGAAATCACATTTAAACAACAAATAGACTAACAATAAGCAATACCCAACATGAAATTTAACCCATATTCACAAAATCACACCCCAAGAATTGGGGTTTTAGCTAGACATAGAAAAAAGGAAGAAAATGATACCAAATCGAAGTAACATCAACTAGGTATGATTTATATTCACTTAAATCGATTCTAAGATGAAGAATCTTCAAAACCCACTTCCAATTTCTTGGAATTGGAAGTCTTCAAGTCTCCGAAAGCTAAGCAAAAATACTACACAATGCAGCCTAATCCAATTCAACTACAGCCAAACAATTCACAAATCAAATCTCCAATCAAAGAATTCTAAGTAACGCTACTCCCCGGTAGCAGCACCATTTTGATTAACGTTTAAAAAACACTTCATCCAGTTCTAAGTGTCAACGATCGCTAGTCAGTATATAACCCAACTAAATGAGTTGGGGTCGATCCCACAGAGAGTAGCTTTTCCTTCGAATTCAATTATATGAGTATGACAACAATCTCTTCAACATAATACTTACTGCACCTTTTTGGTTTAAGCTTCGAATTTCAGGTTATAATTATCAATCCAATTCAACACTTGACACGAAATGATCAAATAATGAGGTAACACTTGGGGAATTGACCAACCAATTATTGAATTCAACTTAGTGAATGAACATTGATGTTCACAATGGGATAAATTGTCGTGGGTAGGTAAGACTATATATAAATCAATTTTCTCTTGAACAATTACCTTATCTTTGTCGAATTCTCTCGAACTTCAACACTAGACGGAAGATGCCCATCCCTTGTCCTCATCAAATCCACTCTCTCGAGCTAGTTACAAAGGATAGGTTCCATGTTTCACTTTCTCAAGATGAAATCATAGTAACCCACTACTAAGGATGCTAAACTTGCTACTTTGGCTTTGAACATTTCTCTCGAGCAAGCACAAAACACTGAACTAGTGACAGTAATCATACAAGATGACCTCAAAACGCAGTAGCACATCAGACCAACTTCAAATTAACATCATTATTCACAAATCAATGACAACCACTTAGTAAAACTCACAATTGGTCACATAGTCAAAACCCCAAGGAGAGGGTTTTAGCCAATCATAGCAAAAAGATGAAAATCAACATCTGCCATGTTTTCCATAGCTAGGTAAAAACGAAAATTGAAATTTAAAATCAACTACAATCTTCTCTATTAAAAATTTCAATGAAAAACCTTGCTAAAATCACTTGAAATCCACATAGTGGTGTTTTTACTCTTAATCTTGTGTTCCTCACGTTTTTTGAATGCTTTCTCTCTAGCAAAAATCAATTTATTTAAGTCTGATGTGTGACCATTTAGGACCAATCGGCGAGGTAAGTTGAGCTTTGGCGACAGTTCGGCGACTCGCCGATGTTCTTTTCTCTCGCCTTCATTTTTCACTTCTTCTTGGTCCAGCCAATGTAATTTTAGGCGATCTAGATTGGGATCGCCGAGTGGTTCTGCGGGTCACCCTTTATCCTTTCATCTCGCCCATCAGCACTTGTTTGGATCTCCATCAGCACTTTTGGCGACCTGGTAATCCAACGCCGAACCGATCGGTGACACGCCAAATAGAATTATTTCTCACCGAAGTTACCCCTAATTTAGCCTCATCGTTCAGTAAGTTTAGGCGGTAGAGTGGCAACTTGGTGAGTCGCCGATTGAATTCAACGATCATCAAACTTGTTTTTCCCTTCTCTTCTTTGCTTGTGTTGTCTCTATTTCCCATTTCTGTCCTAGCTTTGTTCCTCACTCCATGTACCTGAAAATCAAGGGTTTTGCATAGGGTATTTGCACAAAATAAGTATTTGAGGACACTAAATCATTGTAAATATAGCCCTAAAGGAGTCCAAACTTCGGACTCATCAGTCCTCTCTAGCCCGAAGCACATAAAAATGATTTTTCTTTGGAGCATTAAGATCCGGCCATGAAGAGAAGCTTGTTTGGCCTCTCTTCCTTTGGCCGTAAGAGTAGGGCAATCTTTCACTTGATGATCAATCTTTCCACAACCATAGCACCCATCACTACCGGATAGGCACTTCCCGTAATGCCTCTTTCCACAATTGTGGCAAGTAGGTATAGAAGATGGATGTCCATTACCTTTCCCTTGGTTAACCCTAGGAGTGCTTGAAGAATATTGATGAAAGGCTCTCTTTTTGAACCTTGGTTGACCTTGCTCATCGGACCTAGTTCTCTTCATCTCCTTATTCTTTTTCTTTATTTTGAACTCCTCAATTTGTTGAGGAAACACCATAAGCCTAGAGATATTCATGTCATCATGGAGCATTGTCATACGGCACTCTTCCTCAACTAAGTCGGACACACCCGTCACACATCTACTCATCTCATCCCTTGGGTTAGACACCAAAGATGGAGCATACTTAGACAGTAGGGTAAATTTCAAGGAGTACTGTTGAACACTCATGCTACCTTGCCTAAGGTTGATAAATTCTTCCACCTTAACCTCCCTCTTCTCACAGGGAAAGAACCTATCAAGGAATACTTTCTCAAACACCTCCCAATTTATAGGACCCGCTCCTACCGACCAATTGATTTTCTATTGAGTAAACCAAACTTGGGCAACATCCTTCAATTGGTAAGAGGCTAGTTCTACTTTTTCTATAGAAGTCACCCCTATAGCATTAACTACCTTATTTTAACACCCCGTAATTTAGTGAGTTGAACTAGTGAGTTCTAGAGCCTTTGGTAAGAGTTTTGGAGTATCGTATGAGGGTTAAAACTTATAAAAATGGTTCCCGTACTTAGAACAAGGGTTTTAGGGGTTAAACGTTTTGGTACGACCCCCCAAGGGACACCCAAGGGGTCCTTGAGGGGGACCCCAAAAACAGTCCCCAAAATTGTCAAATTTGTGACCTAAGGATGGCCATCTACGACCAGTAGATCAAACCATGCCCCGTAGGTCATGGGAGTAGGTCAAGGCCTGGATTGGCCTGCAACTTCTAAGTTGCAGACCCGAACCACGAGACCAAATGATAGACAGTAGACCCATCCTTGGTCCGTGGATGGGTGGCCGTAGGTCAACACAATTTTGTGACTTTTAGTTTTAAGTTGGGGGTTTGGGAATTGATTAGCTAATTAATTAGGGGTTGAAGTAGGTCGGTTAGTTAGTTAGTTAGCCACCTATATAAATATAATACACCCCTAAACTAATCACTTTAACTCATTCATCTAAAGACCCCAAATCACCCTCCAAATATTCTCTCTAGAAGCTAAGAAGAAGAAGAAGAAGAAGAAGACGGAGAAGAGGGGCAACAACTAGGTCGAATTCACCATTGATTCAAGCT
>JAJOOR010018193.1:0-15047 GCA_036250505.1 Solanum acaule | reverse complement strand
TTTAATATGTGTTTAGTCAAAAGGACTTGAATCTTCTTCAACGAAGGTGATTAGAACTCTTAAAGGATTATGACATGAGTGTCCTTTATCACTCCCGTAAGGGTAAGTGGTAGCGAACGAACCTAGTAGATTGTACATTGGTAGTGTGGCACATGTAGAGGGTGAAAGGAAAGAGTGGGTTCGTGATGTGCATATGTTGGCTTGGCTAGGTGTTCAACTAGTGGATTCCTCTAAGGGTGGTATCATGATTCATAATGGGTCCAAATCATCCTTTGTGATAGATGTGAAGGCCAAGCAAAGCATTGATCCTATATTAGTTGAATGGAAAGAGGCAGTACTCAAAAAGTCTGTTGAGAATTTCTCCTAAGGGGGAGATGGGGTGCTTAGGTACCAAGGTTGGTTATGTGTTCTAGATGTTGATGATTTGTGGGAGCAAATTTTAGAGGAAGCTCATAGTTCTCGATATTCTATTCATTCGGGAGACACCAAAATGTACTGTGACCTACGGGAAGTTTATTGGCTGAGACGTCCTAAAGTCAGCAAAAGTCGTATGTCAATGTTAGAAGAAGGGATTTAAAATTTGATGTCCATGATTGGGTTTATTTGAAAATCACACCCATGAAAGGTGTATGAGGTTTGAAATGAAGGGGAAACTTAGTCCTCGATTTGTGGGTCCTTATGAGATTTTGAGTGGCGCGGGCAAGGTTGCATATGAGTTAGACTTGCCAAATGAATTGGTGTTAATTCATCCGGTGTTTTATGTCTTAATGTTATAAAAATGTATTAGGGATCCATCAACCATAGTCCCCTTAGAAGGTTTAGAGATTAAGGAGAACCTTGCCCATGAAGAGGTGCCTTTTGAAAATTCTAGACCGGCAAGTCAAGAGGTTGAGAAACAAGGAAGTTGCCTCCGTGAAGGTTTTATGAAGAAATCATTTAGTTGAGGGTGCTACTTGGGAGGCCGAGGACGATATGAAGTCCCGATACCCTAATACGTTTTCTTCTACCCCTATTCAAGCTTGAGGTAAGTAGGTCCTCTTGAGTTTTAATGTTTTGGGAGTCATGTGGGTATATGTGTTTTTCCATGATTTCCTTGTGTTATGCATGTTCTTGAGAAATTAATGTATAGTAAGAAAATGAGTTTTCATTATATATGTTCCTCATGATGTTGAACATTTAGTATGAGTATCCTATTTGACTTCATGAGATGAATTGATGAACATGCTTTAGTATGCTTTTGAGAGTAAATGCATATTGGCTCCATGATATTGTGTTGAGCATGATTTTAGTTGGAGAAGGTAGTTCCTACTTCCTTATGCTGCATTGATTATGTTTGAGATGGAGTTGAAATTTCCTCCTTTGAATTGTGCATTATTTTTGACGTTTCATGCATGATGGACTGCTAGTCTTGAGTCTTTAATTCCATAAGATGTCTAGATTGTCATTCGAGGACGAATGTTCCCAAGGGGGAGATTATGTAACACCCTGGAAACTAGTAGGCTAAACTAGAGCTTGATGTAAGGGTTAGAGTCAGAAATAACTTCCGGAACTCAATATATATGTTTTTGGGTTAGAACGTCAAGGTACGACCCCCAAGGACTAACCAAGCGTCTTGAGGAGGACCCAAATATGGCCCAAAACAGTCCACCCACGAGAGAAGAACCATGGCCTATAGGTTGACCCACACCCCATGGGTGAGAGGTGTTTTGGGGTTGTCCATTTTAAGTTAATATTAAGTGACCTCGTTTTGTATCAATTTAGACTAACTATATAATGATTTAAGACCCCCAAATCAAGTCTTTACTTAGTATGGGTGGGATTATGGGATCTTATTCATGCATTGCACAAGTATGCTTTGAGGGTATTTATGTATATTCCTATTATGTTATGGTGATCTATGAGTTGATTATGCTTATGACTTATGCTTTTCCATTATCTTCAAAAAGATTCTTTAAACTAGTAAATGGCATGCATTCAACTAATATGTCTCTTTTAGCATGTGTTTCATTATTTTGTGCATGACTATCATACTTACTGTATTTTTGTACTAACCCATATTTTCCTACATTTTCCCCCAAGTGTAGGGTCCAGCTGTCAAGGTGGTCCCCATTGTGTTTAGAGCTTGAATTTGCTCATTTCTCCTTGCTTGTGGTGAGTCCTCATGATTCAAGGATGGGATACCATCATTGTAGTTTCATTCTTGTACTTTCACTTTCGGATTATGTTGTTTTGGGCTGTGACCCTATTTTGACTCATGTATTGTAATAGATGGCTAATTGAGAAAAGTCTAGATATCCTCTTTCCTTTATAATGATTTTTTGACTTAAATGTGTTTTTACTCTTATTGTTCTAATGCTTTATGTTATGATATGTTATGTGGCTTACATGGAGCCTTTCAGGGTTCTATGTTCCTTGTTACGTCTAGGGGGTACCCTTGCGTCGTGACACAATAGTTTTCTCTCGAACAACTATTACGATTCTAGTGAGTTCTCTCAAACCTCGACATGTTAATAATATAAATAGCCCAAAACTTTAATTCATCTACTCTCTCGAGCTAGATAGATAGAATCAAGTTTAGGATTCAGTCTCTTGAGTTGAACCCACATCAACCCAATAACTACAATCATTAATCGAAAACTTTGGTTCTAAAACCTCTTTCTCAAGAAAGGTCTGAACTCTAAGGTAAAATTGCATTTGAAACTACAATTCTTAGATTAATACACAACTATTAATTAAACACACTTCAATTAAGCATTTAAATCAGTAAACAACAATACCCATAAACTAATTAAGCCAATAATCACATGATCACACCCCAATAATTAGGGTTTTAGCTACACATTATAAAAAGGAAGAAACAATTACCAACTACTTTGGCCATGAGTCGGGTAATGGTTTCCAAGTCTCTACAATGTTTCAAATCAAATTAATTCAAAAACCCAATTGCAATTCCTCAAAATCAAGTCTCAAAAGCTTTAAAGTCTATAATCGAAAACTCAGGAGAACTGGATTTAGATTCTACAATGCTTGACAAAAAATCTCTTCTCATTATTTCAAAAAATTATTTATAGTTTTCCAAATTTTGGCCTTCAGGCACATTAGGGGAAGTAAGTTGTGCATCACCAACCAGGTCAGCGACACGCTCTTTGCTCTAGTCCCTCACCGATTTGCCTTGGCTCTTAATCCTCGGGGTTCTGTTACTTTAGGTGATCGAGGTTGATGTTGCCAAGCCATTCGCCGGTCCGCCTACTGTCCATTTCCTTCGCCAAGTAGGTTCATCCCCAGGGTTGGTATGCTGGAACTTTAGGCAAGCTTAAGAGAAACTCGGCGGTTCACTGAGTGGTCATGGCGATCACCAGGATTGCCTTTCTTCAACTTCTTCAGCTTTTTCCCTACTTTTTGCTCTATAATGTCCTTGCCTTGCTCGTTAGCCTTCATTTCTAAAATTCAACACTTTAACATCATTTAGAGTATAAATTAGGCACTAAGAACACTTAAACTGTGAAAACAAAGTCCTAAGTGAGTCGAAATCTGAGATTCATCAGTCATTTGGTGAGAAAAGTTGTGTGTTACCAAACAGGTCAGCAACTCCCAAAACGTCCCTATCCATTACTTTTTTTTTATCTTAAATTCTTACCATTTTCGTACTATAACATTGGGAGGCCTAGATCTGTGTCACTGACATGTTCGGTGATGTTCCATTTTCTCTTGTTGATCATGGTTTTTACTTGTACCTTCATTGATAGTTCTCTAATATTCGACGGATTTAGTTTCCTTCACCGATCCAATGGGCGTGCCGCTGATTGGTACTGTAGTTCACCTAATTTCTCTCATTCAAGGTGTAGCATGCTGTAATTTTAGTAGAGCGAAGAGGCTACTCGGCGCTGAGTGGCTTTGGCATTCTTCAGCTTTGTTGTTCTTCTCTCTTTTGCCCATTAATGTCCTGTCCTTGCTCTTTTGTTTTCCTAGCGACAAATCAACTTGTAAGTATCATTTTAGAGCATAAATTAGGCTTTGAGGAAAATAAAACTATTAAAACAAAACCCTAAATGAGTTGAAATCCCAGACTCATCGCTTATGAGCTAGAATTACCAAATGAGTTGTCATCGATGCATCCATCTTTCCACGTCTCTATGCTTAAGTAGTGTGTTGGAGATCCAACATCCATAGTTTTCTTAGAAAGTTTGGGTGTTGATGAAAGTTTTTTTTACGAGGAAGTTCCGATTGAGATTTTAGACCAGCAAGTTAAGAGGTTGAGAAACAAGGAAGCTGCTTCCGTGAAATTATTGTGGAGGAATAATTTAGTTAAGTGAGTTACTTGGGAGGCTGAGGCCAATATGATATCCCAATACTCTCATTGTTTCCCTTCTAGTCCTACTCTAGCTTGAGGTATTAACTTCCTATTGGTTTTCCTTTGTTTTGGAGTGCTGTGTTTTATGTGTCTCCATGATTTTCTTATATTTTATGTTCATGAAAAACTTGTGTATTGAAAGAAAATGAGTTTACATGATTGATTTACCTCATGTTGTTGTGCATTAAGTATGAGTTTCCTATCGACTTCATCAAATAAATTGATGAACATCCTTTAGCTATTCTTTTTTAGAACGAATTGCATAGAGGCTCCATCAGATTGTGCGGAGCATGTTTTTAGCTTGGAGAAGGTAGCTCCTCCATGAACATGAGAAATTTTGAAATTTCATGTATATTGGCTTGTTGGGTCTAGATCCTACTTTCCTTATGGTGCATTGAGTATATTTAGCTTGGAGTTGACATTTCCTCCTTAGTTTTGTGCCTTTTGATGAGATTGCATGCATGATGGGATGCTAGTATTGAGTTTTTTCTTTAGAGATGTGTATAGAATGTCTTTCGTGAACGAATGTTTCTAAAGGGGAGATAATGTGATACCTCAAAATTTGGTAGCCTAAGAAAGGGTCCAAGTGAGTGGTTACAAACCTAGGATTTAGCCTTGGCACCCTCCATGAAAGTCTCACGAGTCGTGACGGGTACTAGGAGTTGTGGTGGTACCCGTAGGCCTTTGGCAATAGCCAACAAACATAGCCTCATCTTCCACGACCACCATGAGACCTAGTGGTAGGCTAGGTAGTAGTTAGTCAAGCTACCCCAAAATAGGACCCTCCCCACGAGCCACTAGACGACTCGTGAAGGCCACCACAGGCCATGGGAGGGGTCATGTTCCTTAGTTAGATTTTAGGGGAAAAGGGGTGGCAAAACCAAGCCACTGGTCAAGGGACCACGGGCACCACTACGGGACGTGGTGCCCCTCGTGGTAGTAAGTCGGCAGCTTCAATTCAAGGGTTTTTTTGCCTTTTGCGGTTTTAATTAAATCAAAGCTATGTCAATTTGCCTAAGCAAAGGATCCCTATATATGTTATTTTAACTCCAAAACTCACCCATTCATGTCATTATTCCAAAACCCAAAAGAAAAATCAAAGTTCTTCCTCTCCAAAATATTTCTCTCTAAAATCTTGAAGACAAAGAAGAAGATAGGATTCAAGCTACGATGGTCAATCCTCAATTCCTCTATTGAAGTTAAGCATTTTGCTTTGAGGTATAATAGTTTTCATCCATCAAATTCCTTCTATTCATGGTGTTCCAAAATTCCTCTATTTCAAAGTTAGAATTTTCCAAAGGGTTTTCTTCAATTGTCATGGGTTCTCTTCAATTTTTTATTTTAATATTTTAATTATTTTCTCTTATGCATGAATTGATGAAATACTATGATTTTATGATGATTTCTCCATGAACCCATGTAACCCCCATGTTTTCAAGTTGTGAATCATGTGATGTGAGATTGTGATTATGATTGTAAAGGAAGATTTTTATGAAATTATGCATGTATTACTAATTTTACATGAATTTATGATGAAATCCATATATAACCCATGTTGTCTAAGTATTGATGATTGAAAGTGGGTTTTGAACATCAAAAGGTGAATTATGGACATATGCATTTTCTTATGAAATCTATGCAAATGTTTTAAGGATGCTTTGAGAGTAAAGTATGAATGATGATGATCGTGATGTGTTATTGAAAGTATTTTCTCATATACACATATGAGTAAGATGTGAAAGGTTTTCTCATATAATAAGGATTCTTAGGTTAAAAGGTTTTCTCACCTAATTGAATAAAAAGATTAAGAGCTATCCTAATGAAATTAGCTTGGGTTGGTTATTCAAGGACACATTTCCATGTATGATGACTTAGCTTGAATTGGCAAGATGACATGCCTTTCCATGGATAATAAGTTCAAGTAAGAAACGACTATTATATGGGATTTATTCTTAGTACCGAGAGGATTTGAGATGGATGCTTCACGTTAGTAGAGGTCGGGTTTCTAATAGAAATCTCCTTATCCCTTACCTATGTGCCCCCATAGGATGATTGTCTAGATAGACATTATCTAGTTGATCCACTTAGGCTAGAAGTTCATGGTTCTACCTTGGCAAGTAGGACAACCCTTTTCGGTGTGGGAGACACCGGAGAATCATGTTATAGCTCACATAGTCTCTATGTCGTTTAAGGCTAATTTTCCACTGTAATAATGAATTAAGGTTACCTCAAGAAGTATCACGCCTGAGTTCAAAGGTTTTTAAGATGATGTTGGCTTGGATTGACCATGGTTTTATGACTTGTGTTTTATAACTCTCTTATATCATGCTTTAGCTTGCTCAATTGCGTGTTATGAAATGAAATATTATTTTTAGCATGTTTTAAATGTTTTATACATAGCCATCATACTTGGTACATTGTTTTATACTAATGCATACTATTGCCTACATTTCCCCAAATGTAGGGTTCGACAGTCAAGGTCATTCGTTTTGTGGCTAAAGGTTGACTTGAGATTTTTCAAACTTTCATGAGTCCTCATGCTTCCAGGATGGACATTCATTATTTTAGTTCCTTTTCTTGTATTTGACTTTTGGACATGATGTATGGGCTAGGACCAATATCATTCTATTTTATTAGATATCTGTGATGAGACAAATGTATTAGACTTTCGCTTTACTTTTATAAAATGTTTTGGACATGGACAATAGTTTTACTCTTATTGTTCTATTTCTTATGTTATGAGAGCTAAGTGGCTTGTATCGAGTCCTTCGGGGTTCTATACGCCATTTCACATCTAGGGGATACCCCTAGGTCGTGACATTAAGTAGACTAATAAAGGATAAAAGGGACTGCCAAGGCCCTATAATCATATGTCCGAAAAGGCTCAAGTGAATAGTCCAAGTAGGTGGATCGGCCAAAGCAAGTCCCTTTAAATGGGATTGAGATCAACTCTTTCCAGCCATTTTAACTTAGAAAAAAAATCTGATTTCTAGAGTTTTCTCTCTTACTTTCTCTTAGCTTCCTACAACATCCCTAAAACACCTCTAGGGTTCCTGAATATTAACCCTCATTGTAAGTGAAAGGCAATTTAAAATGCTTATGGGTTTAGCATATTCCTTCCATGAGATCTTATGGAATTATGTTCTACATGTTTGAGGCATATGGCAGAATCATTTCTCAAAGGTTCCCCACCTTTCTTTCCAACATTCAAAAAGATACTCTCTCTTGTTCATTGGTTTTACTTTGAAGAAGATTTTAAGTTCTTGAAGTATAAGTTTAGAGAATAAATTTTCAAGAATCAAGGTAAAGTTTACTTCCCATATATGCCCCTTCTCAAATACAAATTTGGGAGGAGAATTATGTATGTTTTTGTTAAGAAATCATGGAAAGAGGTGATAAATAATTATGTTCAATATTCTCCTATTATGCTGAAGGATTTTTTTTTGAGGCTATTAAAGCTTCTTTATGTGTATTGTTGTTTGGGTAGCTTGGATAATCTTTGGAAAGAATATATAATGTTTGTACTGAATATACGAGGAGGGTGTGGTGATGCACATTTGTTTAAGGGTTGTATTAGCTCATTATCCGTCAAAGTTAGCTACTGTTTTACTAGGTGCATAATGTGATATTTGCTAATTTTTTTCATCATGACTTATTTTATAAAAAATAGTTGTATTGGTTGAATTTCGATGGTTGTATTGGTCAGAAATCAAGGTTTTCAAGGCTATAATGTTCCATATTCATTGGTAGGAAATGTGATATTTGCTAATAATATCAATAAATTGAATTGCCTAAGCTCTATTCTAGTAAAGGAAACATAGTGGCAGCGTATGGTCTCCAATAAATCTACCAATATTTTCCCCTATCCCTAATGTGTCTAATTATTTTATTATATGTTTATTACTTTACATCTGTGTAATTATCCTCCTATGTGCTAGTATAGAAATGGTATTTGCAACAACAATCTTGGTGAATTCTCCTCTCAGTCAACTGAAGTGAATTGTGCCATTTAAGCTTATAAGTAATACATTGATGTTACAAAGTTCCTTATGTCATTGTTACTACCTTCAAATTACTATTCTCATGTCTTCTACGACTGGTCTTTAGGTCCAAATCTAAAAAAATATTATGACCACCAAAACAACAATCTTAAGGATTAAAGAAACGAAGTGAAGCAATATGTATATTTATGGGTGGTAGCTGATAAGTGGGGAATTTCGACTCGTTTAAGGCTTGATATTAAGAGTTTTAGTGTCTTCAATGCCCATTTTATGCTCTAAACTAATGATAAAATGCTAATTTGCAGCAATAAATTAAAAGGAGCAAGGAAAAGACATTATTAGGCAAAAAAAGAGAAAAAAAATTGAAATAGCTGAAGAAAATTAGGGATGGTGCTCTCCAAAGCCACTTGGTGAGTTGCTGAGTGGCTCTTCAGCTCACCAAAAGTTACAACAAGTCAACCCATGGACAAGGCCAACTTGGTGAGAGAAAGGTTGATTCGGCGAAGCACCAAATGGAAAGGCGATGGAGACTTTGATCACCTAAAGTAACAGGAAAAGCAAGATAAAAAGGTGATGGAAAGGAGCACTCAGCACATTGCCGACCAGGTCACTGACGCTCGACTTATTTTGTAGAGTGGCTCCAAAGATTAAATTATGGGAACGTTAACTGTTATTTTCAAAAGAAGAAAAAGAAGTTCTGGAGTTTTTGAGAGTTCCCACATTGTCCAGTTCTGGGTTTTTGACTCCTCACATTGTTCTTTAACTTTTTGAGTTGAGATTCAGGGTTCATTTGATTTGGAATTCAAATTGAACATTTTGAAGACTTGCGAATTATTCCCCAAGCTGATGGAAAACATAGTTAGTACTATTCTTGCTCTTTATTATGTCTGGCTAAAACCCCCATAATTCTGATGTATGATTATGTGATTGAATGCTTCAATTAGCTTATTGATGTTAGTATTTACTGATTTAATTGTTGATTTGAAGTGGATTCAATTGATAGTTGAGTTTTAATTGATGAATTGTAGTTGCTAATACAATTCTTGCCTAGCATTCTAAGCTTGCTTGAGAAAGAAGTTTAAGAGTTAAAACTATTGATTGATGTTTGTAGTGATTGGGTTGTTGTAGACTTAGCTTGAGAAAGTAGGTCTAAATTCAATCCTATTAATGTAGCTTGAAAAAAAGTAGTTTGATTGAGGTATTGGGTTGTTTTTATGTGTTATGCTTGTTAAGGTTCGAGAGAACTCGCTTGATTCGTGATAGTTGATTGACAAATGGCTATTACACCTAATGCCTAGCATACATACTAATTCAACGATTTCTAGTAAATAATAATCACTCATTCAGTGAAATTGGCATTCAATTGGTTACACTCCCAAGGATCTTTTTCTACTTGTTTATTCCCGAGTATTTGTAGTTTTTAACTGTACAATCAAATACCCCATTTGACATTAATTGTCAACCCCTTGCCATTTACTTTATTGTTTCAAAAATTTCTACACCAACACGCGATTAGGACACCAAATTACTTCGCAATTGCATTCTTTACCGTATCACTCTATGTGGGATCAATCCACACTCTTATTTGGGTTTATACTTGATTGCGATGGCATACATTTAGAATTGGATGAAGTGTAGTTGAGCGTTATAAAAAAATGGTGTCTCTGCTGGGAGTGGTGTTTAGAATTCTTTTAGTGAAGTTTAGTAGTGAACTGATTTTTTTGTAGTTGAATCAACTTAATTTTACGCTTTGTTTGGCTGCTCTTAAATATATGAAGAGATCAGTGTTAGCGGGAGAAATGCTAGCCAACTTAGGCACAATGATGACAATGGTAACTTGCACGATGTCAATGAAGATCAGTTGGGAAGTTCGGGTGCTATTTGATTGCCTCAGGTTGTAGGCAATGCGGTGTTTCATGTGGCTAACCATTTTCCAGTTGTTGCAAATGAAGGTTCTATTTGGTGGTCTAGCTTCTGAGTATACTTATGACCACATCTGAAACATTGTTGATTTGAGTTGGCCATTTTCTTTAAAGAACATTACTAAGGAGTCGGTCCGACTTCATTAGTTTCCCTTTTCTCTAATTGGAGGGGGGGGGGGGCAAAAAAGTGGTTAGCCGACCCTTGAATATGGTGACATTAAGAGACAATATTAAGAATTTTAAGAGAATGGATGATGAACTAATTCTTGCAACATGGTTGAGGTTTCAAAAATTGCTGCTCCAATGTCAAACTCAAGGACTCCCGAACAATGTGTTGTTACAATACTTCTACCGGAGTCTAGATTTAGTAAACAATGGTATGGTAGACTAGCTCGTTCGAGGAGGAATCATGCAACAACCGTTTGAAATAGCATCAACTCTTCTTGATGAAATTACAAAAATCAACCGTGCTTGGTACACTAGAAAAGATCAAGTGTCTCTTTTGAACTTCAGGATGACAAAGGAACAAATTGAAAAGGACAAAAAGTGGATGCAAACATATCCAAGATGATGACCCAAATGGACCTATTATCAAAACTTGTCATGGGAAGTATTTCTAAGCCTGTGAATGCGATCGGAGTTAATGGAGTGAATCGTGATGAAGCACAATTTGAAGCTATGTACAATTAAGAGGTACATTTCCTAACAAATCAAGGAGGAGGTTTCCGTCTGAACAATCCAAGGCCAGACGGGAACAAATCTTGAAATAGGAATCGCGATGACGGTTTGAGAGACCGAGATAGGGAATGGTGTGACCGTTGTATGAATTAGATAGAGACAGATAGTGACAAAGAACGATATGTATCTCCATATAAGCATCAAAAGACAAAAGAACAAAGGTCTGATCTTGAAACTTTCCTCACCGAATATATGCTTGTACACATTCTCAACAAAGTAGAAGGATCCGACAAGGTGCTAAAGGAAAAGAAAGATGAAGTGTCTTCTCTTAACCAAATAGTTACCTCATATTCGGTATCAATTCAGCAGCTAAAAGCACAGATGGGTTATATCTGGACTCATTTAAACCAAAGACCAAAAGAAGGATTATCGAGTGATACCATTGTTAACCAGAACAATGAAACTTGAAATTGTGTCTTCATCATGCCACGACGATAAATAAGGTGCTTCTTAGGAGGCAACCCATGTTTTTAGTTTTTAATGTTGTTGTTTGAATAATGGGTGTTAGATGTGCATGTTGAAAATTCAAAATTTTGTGAAAAAAGGCATTTAGGCGAGCTCAAGTACTGATCGGCAACTCGCCGAACAAGTCGGCAAGCTCGATCTCGACCACCATTTTGACCAACTAAGTGGCTGGAGTTTTGTAAACTTAGGTGGGAAAAAGCACCATTCTGCGCATCGTAGAGTGGCTCAGCGACATTAGTGTCCTCGCTGATTGGGGCACAAACTAAAGAGTTAAAAAGGGCCTTAATTAAAATTCCCTTTCATTTCACATTTTTTGAATCTTGCACTTGTACATTTCACACTTTGATCCTATTTTGCTTGTTTGTGTGGGGACCAATTTCTCGGGGAAATTTTGTATTTGGCTTCCATATTTTCTCGCCTAGCATTTGTTCTTATCTACTTTTGAGGTTGGTGTCCCGAACATAGATTGATATTTAGTAATTTGTGATGCATGCTCGTAATATTGTTCGATCTAATGCATAATTTCTTGGATTTGATTCATTTGAATGTGAGGGCCATTGTAGTATCATGTTAGCTTTTGTTATTTAGAACATAATTGTTCAAATTCGTGTTTAAATTGCTTGAACTTGTGGGTGTGTAGTGGTATTATGTTAGGTTTGTTGAAGGTGAAGTCTGAGTAACTCAAATTGTACCAATCGACTGAATTTGCCCAATGATAGAGCTGGTGACGTCATTCTTAAGGGCAAAAGACATTGATTGGTCAATTTTAGACAAATCGGGGGATGTCTGAGTACCTCAGGGTCATTCTTGATATGGGTCTGAGTTTAATAACATAAAATAATGCTTAAATTTCATTATCGTAGGCTGTGGGTTTAAAATTGAAGGTCGGGGTCTAAAACTGGCACAAAAGACCAGTTGGCGAGCTTAGTCGAGCTCATCGAATTACTCGGCGGTTCGCCAAGTGAACCCTCGATCGCCTTTTTGTTCGTTATTTTTCATGATTTGATTCTGTAACATTTGGTGATATGCCTGAGCTCGCTAAATATCTTTGCGATCGCCCTTTGCAAGCCTACATTTTAGCTAAATATTTTTATAACTTTCGGGAAGGTACCTTAAGCTCACTGAATGAGTTCAGCGAATTGCTGCAAGGCCCTGCACCCCGCTGAATTGTGCTTATTTCTGTGCTATTTTGTTTTGTAAGTTTCGACGAGTTCGACTTAGCTCACCGAACTAGTTGGTGTGTTTTTCTACAAGTTCTAAACTTTGATACTTTTTTGACCTATTTTTTAACGTATTGGTTTGTTCTGTGTTGTTTTGCAAATATGGCCAGACCCAAAGTTCCTGATAAAAACCAACCACCCCAGAAGAGAGCATAATGTATAGTTATCAATTAGGGTACTGCTCCACTATGAGCTACATAATCCAAACTTCCTCCTATAGGGGGAAGAGCATATGCGGAGCAACGTCCGGCGGAGGATAGCTCCAATAGCATAGGCATCTACAACACCCACCTCACCCTTTTAGAGACTGATGGAGAAGGTAACTCGGGGTTCAGATCACCGGCATATGTATCTGAGTCGAAGCTTGATTAGACTTTGTAGAGGAGGCGAGCTGAGCTGCTCTCTAAAGCGCTACATGATCCGGCCAGAATACTGGTAATTCTTACACCTCCAGCACAGATGATTGAGCACGTACCTCCTGTGCCCCAGTAGAAGCACCTTCACCTCGATGTTGAACAGACTCGAGGCTTCCGGGTTGAGGACTATTTTAGAAGAGAAGAGAAGAGGTTGTCTACAGATGGAGTGGTTGATAGGTACCCTAAAGTGTGGAACAACATCAAGTTCCACAAGTTTATGATATTTACATAGCCCCGAGGCTCACACATACCGTCCTGGGTTCTAGAGTTTTATACAGATCATGGGAGGCTAGTGCCACAGGGAAAAAGAATCCCAGCTCATTCGCACTGGTTGATCATGTAGTGGTGCGTGGTAAAAGGGTAAAATGTTGTAGCACCAACATTAATGAGGTTTAAGGGTGTACGATGAATGTGATCCACTTCTACGTGGATGAGATACCAAAGAAGACCCTTGATGACTTAAAGGGGTGGTTGGCACCTCTGATTTCCGACATCACACCGGCGTAGATCGAACCAGGAGTTCATATTGAGAAGAAGGGTCTGAATATAGTTGCATTGTATTGGTTTGGGTTTATTAGCAACATGTTGATGCCTTCCCAGAATGAGTCCATACTCCGGCATCCTAAGGAAGCATTGTAGGGATCAATCATTGATAGGGATAGATTGAATCTCGGGCTGATGATTAAGCAAGAGATGGCCATGAGAGCTAAATGGAGTCAAACCTAACTCCCTTTCCCGATGTTGATCACAGAGCATTGTCGTCGTGCTCGAGTGACTTTTGTGTAGAAGATGGATGTGGATGTGACTCCCACTTCCTCTACTGACATCTGGAGGATTGAAGCCGGATACACTAGAGATGAGGCTGAGAAGAGGAGAGTTGAGGCTGTGGACACTTCCCCAGTTGTTGATGTGGAGATGCTAGAGACAAACACAACTCCTCCTACTCAGGCCGGTGAGTTCTCAGGTATTCCTAGCACTTCTAATACTGCCCCCTCTTCATCTACTACTACTACAACTACTGTTGTTGCTACAAATGCTTCTCAACTTCCATTGACAGAGGAAATGCTATTCAAGATGGGCCATCTAGCCAATCACCTGACGTACATGCTTCCCGAGTAGAGGTTCTTGTCCCCGGTATGATATGTAGGGCCATTGTTGCTGCCTTAGCGCCTATCTAAGCTTATTTGAGAGAGAACCAAGAGTTGATCACTGCCCACGGCCTAGCTTTGGATGCCCTCATAGTGAGAGTAGAGGCATGTGAACAGAGTGGATGCCAATCGACTGAAGTACTGGCTTTGAGAATTGATGTTACTTCTTTGTGATATGATGTGGATGACATATGTCTATGTTTTTTTTGGCACGGTGGACCTTTCTGAGGTCCGAAGTACAGAGTTTCCAACCATTTCTAAGATCCCTCCGACTACTACAATCGGAGATGCTACAGTGGCTGATTATGATGCCGAGTCTGATGCTCCCTAGACTGATTAGGAGGAGCTTAGTACCCTTGATGCAGCGTTATATGATGACCTAGAGTACCTAGAGGGTGCGATGGTATAGATAGCCACAGAAGCCTCTCGTCGGGACACATCGATGGGGGCTCAAATGGAGCGAAGGATGTAGATGCGTCGGGCACTGATGCCGAGATTGAGAAAATCCTGGATGTGTAGAGTTCACCTAAGGCTTTGCCTGACAAGGGGATCTTGACTCTCATTTAGCTTTATTTTGAGATTGTTTATTTGTCTTGCATTGAGGACAATTGTTAGTTTTGATTGGCAGGGTGGGGTATCTTCATACCTACCTCTTTTGAGCTGCGTTTGTGAATGAATGGTGTTTAATATCTTATTTTGAATGCCTACTTTTTGTGGCTATCGGTTTTTGGTCTTTTATGTGAATGTTGGTTTTTTATCCAAAATTTCACATCTTGATTTTTTTTT
>JAJOOR010018192.1:0-33354 GCA_036250505.1 Solanum acaule | reverse complement strand
CAAGACCCTATGATCTAGCTTCTATGTTTAGTTCTTTGCTTATGTTGAAAGACATTGTTGTACTTTCCTATTTCAAGACTTCTTATTGATGTAAGGGCTAAGTCCCATTTTCGATACTTCTATGTCTAGATGGTACATTGTAACAACGTTAGATTCTATTTTTCATATATATATAAAGTGAAGTTGAACTTCCAAAGTAAAAGTTTTAAATTTTCTGTGATTTTATTCTATGATATATGCTATGATGAATGCTAAGGGCTTGTATAAGACCTCTTTGAGGTCGAATACGCCCGTAATGACTAGGGGGGTGCTCTCGGGTCGTTATAGGTGTATGAAGCGAAGAGATAGAAGAAAGAAAGCTCTAGAAATCAAATGTTTTGTCAAAGTAAAAAATGGTTGGAAAAAAGTGATATCAATCCCTTTTAAAGGGATCTTCTTTGGCCAACTTTCTCACTCATGTTGGGCCATAATTTTTGAAGTAGGTGCTCCACCTACTTGGACTTTTCACTTGTGCCTTTTTGGACTTAAGAATATTGGGCCTTGGGCCTTGGCTGTCCATTTTCCCCTTATTCTTCTACTTAACTTGGGCCACATTATTGCAAGTACGTGGTAGTGTACATGGCCCAATAACATGGTCAAAAGAGTCTTAGTAGGTGATGCACCTACTTGGTCCTTTGGGTTGGTCAATAAGTCAAAGTAGGTGATGCATCAACTTGTCACCTACTAGCTTAAGTGTAGTCAAGCAAGCACCTCAATATTGAGGTTTGATGTTCTTCCGAATGTGTTATTAGATCCTTTTTCTATCTCTAGTCATATTGGTGATTCTATTGTGGCTAAGAGGGTCTATAGAAAGTGTCTCATTTCCTTGTCCCATAGACTTACTCTTGGTAAAGTTTGATATGCTAGATTTTTATGTTATCCTTGGTATGGATTAGTTGCACTCATGTTATGCTTCTATTGAGTGTAAAACTCGTGTAGTCAAGTTTCAGTTTCTGAATGAGCCTATCCTAGAGTGGAAGGGGGAAATTATATGCCTAAGAGTCAGTTTTTCTCTTGTCTTAAAGCTATAAATATGATTTCTAAGGGTTGCATTTACCATCTAGTTAGGGTGAGGGATGTAGATTCTGAAAGCCCTACCCTTAAGTCTGTCCCCATTGTTAAGGTGCTTTCGGAAGTGTTCCCCGATGATTTACCCGGTATTCCTCCCGAGAGGGAAATAGACTTTGATATTGACCTTCACCCAGATACGCAACCTATTTCTATTCCTCCTTACCGTATGTCTCTGGCAGAATAAAAGGAGTTTAAAGAATAATTGAAAGATTTGTTCGATAAGGGTTTCATCCGACCGAGTACCACTCAATGGGGTGCTCCAGTTTTGTTTGTTAGAAAGAAAGATGGTTCTCTTCATATATGTATTGACTATCGTCAGTTGAACAAGGTTACTATTAAGAATAAGTATCCTTTTCCAAATACAAATGATTTACTTGACCAACATCAAGGAGCAAGTTACTTTTCCAAGATTGACCTTAGTTCGGGTTATCACCAATTGAGGTTGAAAGAAGATGATATTTCAAAGATGGCTTTTCAAACTCAATATGGTCATTATGAGTTTTTGGTAATGTCGTTTAGGTTGACTAATTCTCCGGTGGCGTTTATGGAATTGATGAATAGGGAGTTTAGACAATTCCTTGACATGTTGGTAATGGTCTTCATTGATGATATATTGATATATTCGAGAAGTGAGAATGAGCATATTGATCATTTAAGGATCGTGTTGTAAATTCTTAAGGACCAAAATCTCTTTGCCAAATTTAGCAAATGCGAGTTTTGGCTATGGGTCCGTAGCTTTCCTTGGCCATATTGTTTCAAGTAAGGGTATTGAGATAGATCCTAAGAGGATGGATGCAGTCAAGGGTTGGCCTAGACCTTTAACTCCTTTAGATATTAGAAGTTTCTTGGGTTTAGCCGGTTACTACAGAAGGTTTGTATAAGGGTTCTCTTCAATCGCCTCTCCATTGATGTCTTTAACTTAAAAGAAGGCTAAGTTTATATGTTCTGAAGCATGTGAGAAGATTTTTCAAGAATTGAAGAAGAGACTTACTTCCGCTCTAGTGTTGACTTTACCGGAAGAGACAGATGGTTTGGTGGTTTATTATGATGCCTCAAGAATTGGGTTACGGTGTGTGCTTATGCAAAATGGAAAAGTGATTGCCTATGCCTCAATGCAGCTTAAGATTCATGAGAAGAATTATCTTACCCACGACCTTGAACTAGTGGTGGTTGTTTTTGCCTTAAAGATTTGGAAGCATTATTTTTATGGAGTTCATGTAGAAGTGTTTACCGACCACAAGAGTTTGAATATGTATTTAACCAGAAGGATCTAAATCTTCGGCAAAGAAGGTGGCTTTAGTTATTGAAATATTATGACATAAGTGTTCTCTATCACCCTAGAAAATCAAATGTGGTAGCAGATGCTCTTAGTCGGTTATCCATGGGAAGTGTTGCTCACATTGAAGAAGAAAAGAAGGAGTTTGTTCAAGATGTTCATAATTGGCCTGATTGGGTGTTCAGTTAGTAGACTCTACCAAGGGTGTTGTTATGGTCCACAATAGTTTAGAATCATCTTCAGTGGCGTATGTTAAGGCCAAGCAAGGTCTTGATCCAATTTTGGTCGACTTTACGAAAGCAATGCTTAAGAAATCCGTTGAGGCTTTCTCCCAAGGGAGAGATGGTATCCTTAGATATCAAGGTCGTTTATGTGTTCAAAATGTTGATGACTTGACGGAACATATCTTGTCATAAGCCCACAGTTCACAGTATTTCATTCACTCGGGAGCCACCAAGATGTACCGTGATTTACGGGAGGTCTATTGGTGGAACAGGATGAAGAAGGATATTGCATAATTTGTGACTAAGTATCCAAATTGTCAACAAGTGAAGGTTGATCATTATCAATCGAGAGGTTTATCCCAATACAATAGTATTCCTACTTGGAAGTGGGAAGATTTGGATAGGGACTTCATTCTTGGTTTGCCTCGCACCCATCGACAACATGACTCATTTTGGGTTATAGTAGATCAGATGACCAAATCGGCTCATTTTATTTCTATCATGATTTCCTATTTGGCGGAGGAATATGCTAAGTTGTACTCAAGAGAAATGGTAAAGTTGCATGGAGTGCCTTTTTCCATCATTTCCGATTGTGGAACCCAATTCACTTCTCAGTTTTGGAAGTCTTTCCAAAAGGGTCTTGCTACTCGTGTTAACCTTAGTACGGCCTTTCATCCCCAAACCAATGGGCAAGCAGAATGTACTACCCAAACTTTGGAAGACATGTTGAGAACTTGTGTGATTTATTTTAAGGGTAATTGGGATGACTATTTGCCATTGATTGAATTTGCTTATAACAATAGTTATCACTCGAGTATTGATATGGCTCCATTTGAGGCATTATATGGTAGGATGTGTAGATCTCATATAGGATGGTTTGAGGTCGGTGAAGTGTCCCTAATAAGTCCCGAGTTGGTACATGGGGCCATAGAAAAGGTTCGACTTATTAGAGAAAGGTTGAAAATGGCTCAAAGATGGCGAAAGTCATATGTTGATGTTAGAAGAAGAGATCTTGAGTTTGATGTTCATGATTGGGTTTACTTAAAATTTCACCCATGAAGGGGTATAATGAGGTTTGGTAAAAAGGGGAAGCTCAATCCTCTTTATGTAAGCCTATATCAGATTTTGAGACGTGTTGGTAAGGTTGCTTATGAACTAGATTTGCCTAATGAGTTGGCTGTGGTGCATCCGGTTTTCCATTTCTCTATCCATAGTTCCTTTAGAAGGTTTGGGAGTTAAGGAGAATCTTTCTTATGAAGAAGTTTCATTTGAGATTTTAGACCAGAAAGTCAAGAAGATGAGAAACAAAGATGTTGCTTCCGTGAAAGCGTTGTGGAGGAATCAGTTGGGTGAGGGTGCTACTTGGGAGGCCGATGCCGATAAGATGTCCTGATATCCTCATCTCTTTCCTTCTACTCCTACTCTAGCTTAAGGTAATGAGTTCCTCATGGTTCACTCTTTGTTTTTGGAGTTATGTGTCTTGAATGTTTCCATGATTCCTTACTATGAATGATTCATGAAAAGCTTAATTTTTGGGAAAATGAGTTTATTTCATTGATACTAACATGATTATGTGCATTGAGTAGGAATTGCATACATACTACATGATATGATGGTATGAGCATGTTATAGCTTGGAGTTGATGTTTCCTCCTCGGATGTTAGCTTGGAGTTGATGTTTCCTCCTCGAATATGTGTATTGCATGCATGATGGGCAGTTATATTTAGTTCCACCCCTCTTATGATGTTTTGACTATGTCTTATCTTGGTGTCGATAATTCCTCATTGGTTATATGCATGTAGATGAAGTTGCATTGATGGTTGGGTGGTTAGTTCCTTTCCTACTCTTTCGTACTAGCTTGAATCTCATTCAAGGACGAATGATCCCAAGGGGGAGATATAGTAACATCCCGGATTTAAAAAAAGGGCAAAGTAACAATTTTCAGGAGTTGCATGTGCCATCCGACGGAGACCACCCACGGCTCGTTGATGGGACCACGGACAGTAGGTGTGGTCCATGGTTGGTCACCCCAACTCAATCCCAGAGGTCCAGAACCACGACTTGACCAATGGACCACGGTCAAACCACGGTCCATGGTCGAGGGTCCGTAGGTCAGGACCCCTAAAACCAACTTTCTTACCATGGACACGGCCAAGCAACACGAACTATCGGTCAGTCCACGGTCCGTCGGCAGGGCCGTAGGTGGTGCCTGGCATTTAAGTTTTAGGGAAGTTGGATCTTTTCCTAATTATTTTATCCCTATACTACGTCGTTTTACCCTTCACTAAGACCCCTATATGAGTGATTCCCACCCCGAAATTAGTTCATTCTCTTCAAATTCACCAAAAAGAATAACTCTCAAATATTTCTCTCTCTAGAAAGCTTGAAGAAGAAGGATTCAACCTAGGGTTTCAAGTCAAGTATCAATTCCTCCATTGAAGATAAGAAATTGGGTTTGAGGTATGATAGTTTTCAATCCATGGATTCCTTCCATTCTTGGAGTTCCCAAATCCTCCTATTTTCAAAGTTAGAAATCCCTAATTGAGTTAGGGTTTTCTTCAATTGTCATGGGTTCTCTTGATTATTGATTTAAATGATTGAATTATGATCTCTTATGCATGAATTGATGAAATAGTATGATTTTATGATGATTCCCCTATGAACACATGTAATCCCCATGTTTTCAAGTCATGATCATGTGATGTGGGATTTTGATTACGAAAGGAGAGTTTTATGAAATTAAGCATGTATTGATGGAATTACATGAGTGTATGATGAAATCCATATCTAACCCATGTTTTCAAAATGTTGTTGATCGAAAGTGGGTTTTGAACCTTGAAAGGTAAATTATGGAATTATGCATCTTCTTATGAAATCTATGCATATATTTTAAGAATGCTTTGAGAGTAAAGTATCAATGGTGATGGTGTTGTTGTGTTGTTGAAAGGATTTCTCATATAGACATAAAAGCATGATTGTGAAAGGTTTTCTCACATAATAAGGATTCTAAGATTGAAAGGTATTCTCACCTAATTGAATTGAAGATTAAGAGATATCCTAATGAAACTTAGCTTAGATTGGTTATTGAATGACACTTTTCCATGGATAATGACTTAGCTTGGATTGGCAAGATGACGTTCCCTTCCATGGATAATGAGTACAAGTAAGAAATGACTATTCCGTGGGATTTATGCTTAGCACCGAGAGGATATTGAGATGGAAGCTCTCCCGTTAGTAGAGGTCGGGTTTATAGAAGCAATCTCTTTATCCCTTACCTATGTGCCCCCATAGAATAATTGTCTAGCTAGACATTAGCTACTGTATCCACATAAGCTAGAAGTTCTTGGCAAGTAGGACAACCTTTTTCGGTGTGGGAGACTTCGGGGGGTCATGTTATAGCTCACATGGTCTCTATGTTGGTTAAGGCTACTTCCCAGAATAATAATGAACTAAGGTGTAACACCTCATGTATTAGCAATTGTTATTTTTCAGGTACAGAAGGCTAGGAAGCTAACTTTGTGAATTTAACCGTAGCATCGTGTGTGGTTTTATAACATCGTATTTTAATTGAAATTTGAAAAAAAATATATTTTATTACCTTTAAAGAAAATGTATTAAATATCGATGAATGTTTCTTTAGTCACGGTATATTTGTGCATGTATTATTTTAAAAGGATTTTGTAATTTATGAATATTATAATGGAAATAGTAAGTGTAGTTATATCAAGAAATTATTATTGTATGTGATAGTATTTGATTTTTTTTTTTTATTAATTAAGTGATATTTAAATCATTTTTATATATCTATTATCATGAACCTACGCAATTCCCGAATTCTTAATAATGAGAAATAGATTTGAATGGCTTTGACACCTCCACGTTTAGGTGAGGAGGGTTGGACACATTTTGTTTTAAATTATGGATGCTTCCACTTGCCCACCTTAGTATATTATTTAATTATTATGTGTAGTATCAATATAACATATATGTAGACAACTCTTTTTTTTTTAATAGAAATCTTGCCAGATCTTTTTCCTCTTTCTCTATATATAAATTTGCATATACTAAAGGGCTTATTTTCTTCAACTATCCATTAGCGAGCTATAACAAAAGTGAACTATTTATTTGTAAGTTGTAGTATGTGTGTGTATGTGATTCCATGCGGTGGTGATTCAATTTCTTTTTCCTTACCAAGGCATTACGAGGTTCTACATAATTCCTTTAGTATAAACAGACACTTTGTATATATACAATTGAGCAATCACAAGGTGCGACCTATTCCCCAATTAAATACCATTGATATTCCGCTAGTTTTGTGGTTCTTTCATTTTGTGAATTTCAAATTGTGTGAACCCATAAGGTAGCCAAAGGAAGCGGGTAGATGGAGTTAGTGGTAGCTTCAGGATGTAGTGTCAAGGTATGCTAAGGAAAAAATCATCTTTTTTTTCATATCAGACGAATCCTAACAAATTACAAGTCTTGAATGGGTTACTTTTGTAATTCTATTGCTAGAAAGACCCTCTGTGAAGGGCATTGGGATGTCAGTTGATGTTATTTCTTGATTGTATCGTAGCATTCTCGTACTTTTTTTAATTGTGAAGTATGTTTGGTTGTAAAGTTATCCTCTGTCGAGTTATTGTCCTATGATTAAAGCTAGAATAATGTTGGAGAATTATTAAGTTATATTCAAGGGAATTGTTAAGTCACTCATTCTTGTAGGAAGTTTGCACACAATTGTTATTTGAAATCAATACTAATAGTAAATCTTGTACTCTATTCTTTTCCTTATATACTTATCAAGCAACCTTTTTTCTAAAATGGATCATACTATTATCCACTTGGAGTCATTCATATAAATCAAGTTAAGTATGGCAGTCCCCTTTTGAGTTCCTGAGTGATTAATTTACTAAGTTGAAGTCGAGTCAAGAGCTTTGAGTCTATTATGAGTTCTATAGGCTTATATGGTTACACAAAACTGGTTACGGGATTTTGAAAACAAGAGTACCAATGGGTCAAGATTGGCAACATAAATGTGGTAACACAAAAGCATTACGATTCCAGGACATTACATGTTATGCGTTCTACTTCCGAGCTATAATAGAAGGATATGGGGCCTATTGCCTATATTTATACGTATGAGACAGAGATGGCCACAAGTTGGCGAATATGATGTCGGTTTGCTACTGGAAGGCACCACCATTGCTAGCACTTGGTTGGGTATGACATGCATTTATATGTATATATATGTATTCACGACATACGATTATGCGAGCATACCATGCATATTTAATTTATATAAGGTAGGATGTAAGCCATGGAGGCTATCAGAGTTTCTGTTTCAGGTGGTATCTTTATTACCCTTTTTATAGCAGCTATTTATGATTCTATTTTCAGCATTACATACCAGTACATATTTATCCGTACTGATGTCCCATTTCCTGGGGATGCTGCATTTTTGTTTCATGCATGTAGGTTTAGATAGGGATTCTAATTGACCTCTCCACTAGGATTCTGGGTTCAGCTGTGACTTGGTAAGCTCCACCTATTCCTGGAGCTTTCATAGGATGTTTACTTTAGTTGTACAATTTGAGTATAGTCGGGGCCTTTTGTCGACCAATACTTATGACACTCATGGAGGAAATTGTTGACACAGTATTCTGGGTTTCTTTCTGCAGCTTCTAGTTTCCAGTCACATAGGCTTGGCATGTATAGATATCTACGTATGTGTCTCTGTCCTCAATTTCAGCCTCGTTAACTAGTTAGTACTTTATCATTTTTTTGGCTTGTCTACCTTTGTGTATATGAGTTGTTATTCAGGATATGACCCTAATGGTCCACGATTAATATTTTAGATGTTATGCTACCCGACCTTGTAGGCCCATAGTTGAGTCAGTTGGTTGGTTTCAGTGGCTAACTCGATTGCATAAGGTGTCGTGTGCCAATCACGCCTCCTCTAGTTTGGAGTGTGACAGAAGGTTACTTCAAGAAGTATCTCATATGTGTTCAAAGGTTTTAATGATGTTAGCTTGCATTGAACATGTTTTATGACTTATGTTTTCTAACCCCTTTTATATCATGTTTTAGTTTGGTCAATTGCATGTCATGAAATGTCTTCTTTTAGCATGATTTAAATGTTTTATGCATAACTATCATACTTCGTACATTGTTTTGTACTAATGCATACTCTTGCCTACATTTCCCAAAATGTAGGGTCAGACAGTCATATTTCTTAGTTTCGTGGCTAGAAATTGAGTATGGGGTTCCTGAGCTTTGGTGAGTCCTTATTCTTTGAGGACGGAGTTTTATTGATTCAGTTTTCTTTCTTATTTCTAATTTTGGACATGATGTATGGGCTAGGCCCAATTTCATTCGATTGTACTAGATGGCTAATGAGACAATTGTTTTAGACTTCCGCTTTACTTTTATAAAACTTTGGACTCAAAATGTTGTGTTTACTTATTTTGTTCCATTTCTTATGTTATGAATGCTAAGTGGCTTGTATGGGGTCTCTTAGGGTCCTATACGCCATGTTACATCTAGGGAGTACACCTGGGTCATTACCATGGCTTTCCCTTTGCTTGAACTTGTATTACTTTCCATAAATTTCCCACTACGGATCACAATGGCCATGCATTGTGTATTTTCATTATTCGGAATGGCCATGGTATCACTAGGGAGGCCCCCTTTTGGCCTCGAATTCAAGTGAGCCAAAATCGACCCATTTTGATTTCAAGTTTTTTTATAGACACCGAATGAGAGGTAACTGATTGATTCAATGAAGAGAAATCAGCCTTCATCTCCTTTGAGTACTTTGTCTGATCCTTTCACCTTGTTTCAATTGCAGGCACACATATCTTCGGTCCGAAAGCTTTCGGGATTGGCATGTGGTTCCTTAGGTTTTTGACAATCATAAGGATACCGTACAGATCTCGATCACCATTTCTTTCTCTCCAATTTGCACCCTTATCACGCCAATCTCGTTACTTATCTCTCCAACCACTCTCACCATCTTTGGTCCAACCTTGATTCCTAATGCAATTCAGATTGCCTCAAGACCATTCACTCATATATAAGTTTTTGAACTTCAATATATTGAAGGATTGTTCACAAGGATAGAGGTTCTTGAGCTTGAATTGATGACAAAGAGGGGATTCCATGCCTTGCATGGTAACATACGTGCTTGGAAGGAGCTCCCAATTGAGCAATACCATGTTTGGATGAATGCTTGGACTCTTGGATGTCTAAGGAAGCAAGGAGAAACAAGTAAAGACGTTGCCTCATTCAGCAAGCTGGAGACCACTTCGGTGACTCGCCAAAATGATTTGGTGAGGTTTCCAAGATAGCCTATAGTTCGAAGGAGCTACAAGGGAAGCTGCTCATTCGGTGAGCTGGAGATCAATTGACGACTCACCGAGTTTCTTAGATGAGCACAACCTAGATCGCTAAACTTTACAGAAGGCTTCCAAGGAAGGGTCACGTCGCCGACCTAGATGGAGACTCGCCGAGTTCATTAGGCGAGCCCACCCCGGATCGCCCTTTATCCTTAATGGGCCACTTTTGGGCCTCTTATGATGTAATAGCATAAAACTATAAATAGGCAGTTTAGGGTTCATGTTTAGGTAGACTATTTTGAAAATGAATGATTGATGAATTGGATATCCTTTGAGAGACTTGAGAGCTTGGTAAAGATTTTGTTGAATTTTGTTAGAATCGGGGGTTGCTTGGAGATTCAATTTCCTTGATGTATTCGTAAGAGATTCGGTACTTAATTAGATTAATCAATTGAGGTCTTTAGGTTTAATATACCTTTAGGTTGCTCTTGATTTCCTTTTCTTGTGTCAATCTATTTATCTTGATTAGGTGTTTGTTAAGGATTGTATTGGGAGGTTTTAGGATTTAATATATCATTTAGTTGCCAATTGTTCCTTCTCTGGTATCTCTTCTTCTATCTTTCTTTTTGTTTCCACATTTTATCCGTAATTCCTTTTGAGAATTACATCATTTGGTATTAGAGCAAGGCTTAGAATCGAACCCACAAATTCTAGTCTAGGGTTGTTACAAAAAAAAGGTCAAAACGTTTTTCAAGAAAACCCCAAAAATATTTTGTTGATTTGAGTCTGGTCTGAATTTTCTAAGGTTAGATTAGTGTTCCCTAACCTTATATGAGTTTAGATCTGAGATTTGGTGAAGTTTGGAGCTCTATTGAAGAATCCACCATTGTTGGGTGAAGAAGCTTGAAGAACTTCAAATGGGTTTTCAGATTTAGGTCAAATTCGAGACTCTTGGGTATTTGGGTTTGATCTCTAAATCCTTAGGAATTCATAGCTGAAATTTGGGTAAAAACGGATTAGAAATCCATTGTGTTTGAAAATTGGGTATTCTTCATGTTCATGGTGTTCGTCATGACTTGAAGAAAGAAGGAAATGGGTTTTGAAATTTGAAGATTTTGGCAAGGAATTGGAAGATAAAAAGTATTGGGGTTTACTTCCAATATTTGGGGAGCTTGTATCTTGAATTTCATGAACTTCCGAGCTAAAATCGTGAGGGTTTTATTTTGGGTCTTCATCTTGTTCATAATGTTCTTGAAGAACATTCAAATCTTCAAGAAGAAGGAATCTTCCATAAAGGTGTTTGATCCAAAATGAAGAGAAAAGGAAAGAGTACTTGTGTTGGTGCAAAAGGGAATTTACCAAGAGAGGCAAGTACTAGGTCAAGGAAGTACAAGGGGACCAAAAGGAGTGCAAAATCGGAGGCTGAAAGTCTGCAGGAAGGTCAATTGGGGAAGCTAAGTTGTGCCTACAAAGAAGACTCGACGAGTCGCCAAATGGGAGCTGAGCTCGCCCAATGAACTCACCTCTCTAGAAAATTCGGTGAGATGAGGAATCTTCGGCGACTCGCCGAACTGATTTAGCGAGCTACAGGTAGTAAGTTGGCGATGTGAACTGCAAATTTTTAAAAAAAGTTTAAGTTTGGACACCCGAGCTTCATTTTATGACCAATCTCATTTTCTAACTTCCTAGTCTCATTTTCCTTGACTCCTACTCACTTTCTTGATTCTCAAAACTAATTTCCTACTAGTAAATGTCCTTACTTAGTTGTTGATTAGTCTTGTGACCATTTTTCTTTCTTGTACTTTCTTTGGGTGCTTTTAGTTTTACTTCGTAGTTAACTTCTTGATCCAAGTCCGTTTGTTTTAATTGAGTCGGCCGTCTTTCTTGAAACGAGAATCTATTCCGACCAAGAGCTTATTTGACACTTGTATACCACCAGTTTGAAACAAGGTTCAATATTAGGCAAGCCGATTTGTGAGGTATTCAAAGGTGAGAAAATTCGAGTGTTGGTGAGGAGCTTTTACTACTAACCTTGTTTACTCATTTTGTAGGTACAAAGGAGCTATAAGGCAATATGTCATCAATAGCCTTGGACCCATATGACTATGATATGGGAGACTATGATTGTAATGATGGGGGTTATGGATGTGAGGATGATGATGATTATGGAGGTTATGATTATAGCCATGATCAAGAGCCGAATGGGAATGCAAGTTACTATTCTAGAGTAGAATATGAGGAGAATGGTGATCATTGCTCTTATGGTGAAGATGGAGAAGAAGATGAACCTTGTGATGGCCCCTATGGTGATGATGGAGCATTTGAGATATCTTACTCCCACGTCGAGAGTGAAGATGGTTCCTATGATGGTGCGGGAACATATTGCACTGCCCACTCCAATGATGAAGGTGAGGTGAGGTAAAATACTCTCTTATATAAGAATTATAAGGAGCATGCCCCTAAGGCTTGTGAAGATTCATATTCTTTGTCTTGTGGTAATCCTTGCCCTAGTCGAAGCGGTGTGTATGGTTACACTAGTTCAAGTCAAAGTCATCCAATGGGAAGAAGAGTGTATGTATCTCTAATTTCTAAGGATACTACATCCTGCACTTCTCATGTTAATGCACACTTGTAGGGATATAACCAAGGCAATTATGGGGGATGTGTTAGGGGTCTCGGTACAAAAGAGTTTAGTCTTCCTATCTTTGAAGGAAAGTGTGATCGCGAGGCATATCTTGATTGGGAGTGGCAATGTGAGAAAAATTTCCATAACCATGATTTGGGAGATATTAAAAAATCCATGTATGCCCTTGAACACTTTAAAAGTCTGCCATTGAGTTGGTGGAAACATGCGGCATGGCTTCGAACACTCAATGGAAATTCCAACCCTTTGACATGGGGAGAATTGAAATGCCTCATTAGGTTCAAGTATGTGCCAAAGGGGTACACAAAGGTTTATAATGTTGACCCGAGAAAACAAGTTCTTAGGACAAAGGTTGACATTTGTGAAGCTTTGGGGTTTGATATTGTCCTCGATGATAGGTGCAATAAAAACTACATCATCCATCTACGGTAGCCTACTTGAGCCTACCCCAAATATCAAGGCGTTATCCATACACCATGGAGGGATGTAAAGTTACCAAAGTTATAAAGGTCTTTGTCACACGAGGTGAATACTATGAGAAGGTTTGGTGTGATATAATTCCCATGGACTTTTGCCACTGTCATTACTCGAGCCTACACCCAAGACGTGACATGGCGTACAAGACTCCGAAAAGTCTCATACAAGGCTCATAGCATGTCATCACATAAGATAATAGAAATAGTGCGGAATTTAAAACTTTTCTTTAATCCATACAATCGAAAATCATTTAAAACAGCGGAAGTCTAATAGTCTCGCATGGCCATTTTAAAACATCTTTGAATAAAAAGTAGGGTCACGGCCCTTTACAATAGAAAGTCTAAAAGTATCTAGTATAATGAAAGACATGAAGCACCAACAAAGCACTAGTCCTCGGATCCATGAGGACATACCACTAACCTTGGAAGAACTCTATCCATGACCTTGCACTAGAGAGAATCAACTCAAATGCCATGTAACGACCCAGGGGTACCCCCTAGAGATAACATGGCGTACTCGACCCCGAAGGGGTCTCATACAAGCCTATACATCATAATATAGGTAATATAATTGAAAATATGGAACAATTTAAAACTTTTACAATCGAAGTCATATTTCATAAAAGCAACAAACGGAAGTCTTTCTATTCTCTTTGTCTCAAACAATATAATATAACTTTAGAATAAACTCTTGGGACACAACCCATACAATAGTCTAAGAACATAAAGAAATGACATAAAGGTAAAGTGGATGTTGTCCTCGAAACTATGAGGACTCACCAAGATCTTCAACTCTTTCTTAGCTCCTTAGAAACCCATCTCTAAGTAAACTCAATCTCCAAACCCTACATTTGATTAGAATGTAGGAAATATGCATTAGTACAAAATGTACCAAGTATGAAAGCTAGCATAACATCATAAGAGCATATCAAATGGTTAGTCAACATAAGACATAAGCATAGGAGACAATAACATGAACATAACATAAACATCAACACAAGCATCATATAAACATAGGTCAACATTAGACATATTTAATGAGTATAGGAGATATATCATGTTCATGGCATAAAGGGCGATCCGCAACTCTAGTTGGCAAGCTGCGACTTAGCTCACCCTTTGCTCCATAATCTAGGCCAAATGCGACAGCCCACTAGGCGATCATAAGGCACAAGGCCAACTCGCCCAATCCTTTGGGCGATCGTGAAGTCCTATCGCTAAAATGCCCCATAAAGAACAAGGTTTCTTTCACTCTTTCTTGCTAGCATAAGTCCTTACTTGCACCCTAGAGTTCTTCCGTTGCTCAATTAACGTCTAAAACAGCCTAGACATTCTCTTAAGGGTACACTAACCCACACAATGACGCTCTAGTTTAACCTATCATTTTGCGAGTCATTACATTATCCCGCACTTAGGAACATTCATCCTCAAATGACACTTAAAACACATTAAGGGTTAACGACTCCAGACTAGCAGCCCATCATGTATGCCGTACATCCAAATGCACACAACCAAGGAGGAAAACTTTAACTCCAAGAAAAACATACTCAATGCAACACAAGAGAGTAGGAATTACATCTACCAACCCAAAATGCATGAACTTCTATTTCTATTTATTTTCAAGGAGGAACTAACATCCCCTAGCTACAACATTCTTAACACACACTCATGGAGCCTAACATGCAATTTACTCTCAAAAAACATTTTCTCAAGCAGGAATCTTTCCACTTCAACACTAAGGCATGCTCATAACTCATATCATTAAGTCTATATGCAACTTTACTCAAATGCACTACAACATGAGGAAAACAATGCATATAAGTCATTTCTAACAAAACCTAAGAATTCTCATGAACATGCATCACATAGGAAGATCATGACAACATACAATTCACACATGACTTCATAAAAAGAAAATCAAGAGGAACATATCATGTCAAGTTTGAATAGGAGTAGAAGGAAAGGTTGAGGACATTGGGACATCTCATTGGCCCTTGGCCTCCGAAGTAGCACTCCTAACCATATTCCTTACTAAAGAACACTCCTTACCAATCTATGGAACAACTTCCTTGTTCTTCTATTTCTTGACTTGCCGGTCCAAGACCTCTATCGGTACTTCTAAATTAGAGAGGTTCTCAATAAGCAACTAAAGCTCACAAGCAACCTTACTAACCCTACTCAAGATCTCACATGAGTCTAACAAACCAGGACTAAACTTCTCATACTCAGCACACCTCTCAAGGTGAACATTTCTAGGAACTCTAATTCATGAACATCACTTAGATTTCACATCACCACACAAAATGATCCTAAACCATGGTGAATTATACTTCTACCCTTCTAAGAGGAGTGTATTCACTCAATCCATCTAGGCATTACTCAAACACCATATTCAACCAATCTATCAACATACCTCAAAACTCATCATAGCTAAGTCGGGTTCTACAAACAACTAAACATAACCACACAATAACCTTGCTAGCTAGGCACACTATCTCCCACTTGGGAGTAAGCCTACACAAACTTTTCTAAACATCATGCATACTAAAAACAACTTCAAAGTCTATCATCCCAAGTCTTACCAAGTCAGATAGCCATAATTGGCATCTCAACCAACCTTTCTAACTCACTCATTGTAGCATAAAACCTCCTAAGAGTCACATCCTAAAGACCATCAGATAAGGGATAAGAGAGAGGGCTTATAGATCTATGGCACGACTTGGAGAATGAAGAAGTGAAATTTTTCCTAAGCATCCAATAGCCTCTTATTCATAAAATGTGTCGCGACTCACACCATGAATAAGACTCTACTTAGACGTGGTTTGAGACATCCTAAAATTTATCCCAAATCCTTATGCTATGTTACCAAATTTGTAACGACCCAGGGGTACCCCCTAGACGTAACATGGCGTACTCGACCCCGGAGGGGTCTCATACAAGCCCTTTGCATCATAACATAGGTAATAGAATTGAAAATATGGAACAATTTAAAACTTTTACAATTGAAGTCATATTTCATAAAAGCAACAAGCGGAAGTCTTTCTATACTCTTTGTCTCAAACCATCTAATATAACTTTAGAATAAACTCTTGGAACACAACCCATACAATAGTCTAAGAACATAAAGAAATGACATAAAGGTAAAGTGGATGTTGTCCTCGAAACTATGAGGACTCACCAAGATCTTCAACTCTTCCTTAGCTCCTTAGAAACCTATCTCCAAGTAATCTCAATCTCCAAACCCTACATTTGATTAGAATGTAGGCAATATGCGTTAGTACAAAATGTACCAAGTATGAAAGCTAGCATAACATCAGAAGAGAATCTCAAATGGTTAGTCAAGATAATACATATGCATAGGAAACAATAACAAGAACATAACATAAACATCAAAAGAAGAATCATAGAAACATAAGTCAACATAAGACATATTTAATGAGTATAGGAGATACATCATGTTCATGGAATAGTCTTTAATTAGACTTTCATGGCTACAATACTACAACCTTAGGTCCTTCATATTACAAAAGAACCACTTCACAAGCCACCTCCAAGTATACTTGTGCAATGCAAGAATAGCATAACATACTACCATCTAAGCTAAGTACCTCTCTTTGGTCGTTCTTGGGCATAGTCCACCTGCATATTCAAGACTTAGGTCTTCATGTCATCTTAATCATAATCTATGTACAAGGTCAACTCTTAAGTTTCTCTATGCCATAAGGGTACCATACTCCTAAGTAACCCCAAGACACACTTGTGCAATGCCTGGAAGGAATCCCATACTACCCTCCACACTAAGCATAACATTGAAGTCATCCTAGTCATTTTCACCCTACTTTGGCCTCATCATTATCTCAACTCTCATAAATGAGGAAATCTCTCACCTTAAATCAACTACAACTAGGAAAGGCAACTCTAGCCCAATCCTATTTCAAGACTTCTCTTTAGTGACCCTAAGTCATAATTGTGCAATGCATGCATGGCACCCCAAAATACTATACATGCCAAGTACTACCTTTAGGTCCTCATGCTAACTCTTCTTGGTTTGGAACGTAGTTCCTCTCTTAACTTTAGAACCACCATGAGATACTCTCGTAGCATATCTTAGTTCATTATCACGTTTAACCATATGACGTACTTCCTTTAGTATGTCTAAGTTCACTACTAGCACGGATACTATGTGGTACTCACTTAAGCATGTCTAAACCGCTTTCTACTATGAAAACACTATGAGATACTCTCTTAAGTATGTCTAAGTTCATTCTTCACATGGACCCTATGAGATACTACCTTAAGCATGTCTAAGTCCACTTATACTCTTGAACATTATGAGGTACTTTATCAAGTAAGTCTTAGTTCAATTATGCTTTGAACACTATGAGATGCTTCTCAAGCATGTCTTAGTTCAGTTATGCTTTAGAACACTATGAGATGCTTCTAAAGCATGTCTTAGTTCATATGATATGGAGATTTCTATTAGGAACCTTGACTTCACTTTGTGAAGGATCCCATCTCATGAGACCTAACTTTGGGAAAACCCACACTCTACTACGTAAGAGTTCGCCCTTTAACTTGGATATTCCTCACATCAACTTGGTGTGGCTCTCCATTCTTCTTGGAGTATGGACCCTATCTTATGTGACACTCCATCTCATTGCCAATATCCACTTGGAGCCAAGCATACACCCCAAGATTTACTTGTTAAGCCTTGCTTAACACTCATAACTGATGGAAGGATGTCCTTGACAGTCAATCCATGTTCAAGTGATTCTATCACTTCATTCACTCAATCCCTAAAACTACAGCCATCACAACAACCTAAATCATAAGACAAACAAATCTCAAATCTTAGTCATAGGAGATTCTATTCACAATTCATCACAAGTCCCAACTTCAAGAACTACAATTCATAATGGATCATACAATGATTAATCTAGTATCAATACATGTTCACATACCTCAAATATTGAACTATTGGTATTCGTAAACTCAATTGTACAAGATTACCTTGAACCTTTAATTTCACCTTTCGTGGCATAAACCCACATAATTCAACTCATCAATTTAGACTAGGGCAACCATGAGAAACATAAAACCTTCATTATAACATAAATCAATAACAAATCAAGCATAAATAGGTACTATCCAACTCTTTGGAGTCATACCCAACTATACCCACAATAATTGAAGAAACCCTAGCTTTGGGGTTCTACTTCATAATTTGGGGAATGAAGTAGAGACTCTATGCATGGAAGAACCCATAGATGAAAAACTAAACATACCTTAATCAAAGCCCTAGCACAAGCCTTTAGCAATGGAACCTTTGATATTGACCCTAGCTTCAAACCCTAGCCTCTTCTTCAATGGGGCGGGGGGGGATTCTTTCTAAAGAGAGAAATATTCTTTGGAGGGGACGGAGTTGGGTTTTCTTTGGATTCTAGGGAGAATGACTTAATTGAGGTAGTGTTAGGTCTAATAAACATAGATACTTGTTAGGAAAGGAGTGGGAAAGTCTTGGTTAAAGTTTTGGAGAGATTACTTAATGACCCTCACTTAAAATATGAATTCTTGTGTCTTGCGCGCTTGAGCTCCCCCTTTGGAACCTTGGGCTCGCCCTTTGCACTAGGTAACTCGCCAAATGCACCCTTGCCTCGCCCAATATTCTAGTGAGCTTGGAATTTGGGCAGTCCATTACGATCTAGGGAGCAAAAGGGCGATCGGCCAACCTAGTTTGTGAGCTGCGACTTAGCTCGCTCTTTGCTCCAGAATCTAGGCCAAATTTGACAGCTCACTAGGCGACCATAAGGTACAAGGGCGACTCGCCCAACCCTTTGGGCGATCATGAAGTCCTATCGCCAAAAGGCCCCTCAAAGAACAAGGTTTATTTCAGTCCTTCTTGCTAGCATAGGTCCTTACTTGCACCCTAGAGTTCTTCGTTGCTCAATTAAGGTCTAAGACAGCCTAGAGATTCTCTTAAGGGAACACTAACCCACACAATGATTCGGTAGTTCAACGTATCATTTTGCGAGTCGTTACATACCGGAACCTACACTTTGTAGAAAAAGGTAGAAATATGGGTTAGCACATTTAATATACTAAGAATGATAGCCATGTAAAAACCATGCTTAAAAATCACATTTTATTTGAAAATCATTCTATATGCCAATTTTGAGAAAACTACATGAACATAAGTATAAGAGGCATAAAATACACCTTAATCAACATATAAGTCATTTCATCACATTAGAACTTTCGCCTTAAGTAATTCTAAGCTATACTTTGTGCAATGTATGAATAATGTCTCATACCACCATCCACACTAAGTACCACATTAAGGCCACCAAAAGTGAACTTACCATTCCTCCTTTTCATCTTTAGTCAATAATCATACATATGGAACATAAACATTTCATATGTCATGACAAGGAAGTAACTCATAATACAATCCAAGTAAAGCATGCATCATTACATTAAGCATTGAAGTCAACATTTTTCATTATCTTCATTAAGAGTACATTCGTTCATTAGACATTAGGACATTGGAGAATCACACCATAGCCCTCTCAAAGCCTACTCGTGCAATGCATGGATGGCATCCCATACTACCACCCACACTTCATAGAACTTCTCAAGGAACCATATCACGTATCTCACATGATGGCAATAAGCATTAACCGACATAGACCATGTGAGCTTAACATGGAATCCGGTGTCTATCCCACACCATAAATGGTTGGTCTACTTGCCTAAGGTAGGACTGGTAACATTTTAGCTTAGGTGGATCCACTAGCTAATAACCTATGCGGACACATCGTTATGGGATAAGAAAGACGTTCATTGAAACTCGACCTAATGTAGGGAGAGCTTCCATCTTACCATATCCACTCGGTACTTAGTGTCCATTCCCATAGAGTAGTTCATTCACATTAACACTATTGTACATGAGAGGGCCACCAACATTAGGTCTATCGACCCAAATTACATTGCACATGAAAGAGCCTCCATCATTAGGTCTACCGATTCAAGGTACATTATGAGGATGCTCATTGAATCCTCAAGAAAGGCACCATCATTAGGTCTACCGATTCAAGGTTCATCATTTCACACATAAAAGGGATACCACCACTAAGTCTACCGATTCAATGTTTTTCATTCATTCATAGACTCCTCATGGAAGGGCAACCAACATTAGGTCTACCGATTCAAGACAAAGCCTAGAATACTTCATTAATCATTTATGAAAGGGCTACCAATATTAGGTCTACCGATTCACGTTTATTTAGCCAAGATACACTAGTTGCTCAAGAAAAAGATGCCTAAGCCTACCAATTCGAAGTACATCATTCAACATTACTTTCATTTACACAAGAAGAGGATGCCTAAGCCTACTAATTCAAGATCTGACAATCATCATTACTTTCATTTATACAAGAAGAGGATCCCTAAGGCCACCAATTCAAGAAACCCTTTACATTCTATCATCATCATTCATAAGTGTTAATTGAGAATAAGCTTTCAATCATAACACAATTGCATTCTAAACATGATCATAATACTTTCATTGAGATCACACACATATACTTCACATCATGATCATACATAGATCCTTCATGAAATTGCCCTCCAAGGCTATGAGTCAATCTCAACCCAAACATCTAGAATATTACATTAGATAAGGAGGACATCATAATTCAATAACTAATTCAATATAGACATATACAATTCAACATATTTTCATGATCAATCAATTCCCAATCACAATTCACAACTTAGGATTTAGGGGGAATCATGGGTTCATAGGGCAAAATTCATCATTAATTCAACAATCCATTCATAATTCATCACATATAAACCTTTGAAAACGTTTTGGAATTGAACCCATGCATAGATTGAAACCCTAGCTTTTGGGCATATTTTGGAAACTTGAAATCATATTTTTGAAAGGGATCCTTGAATGAAACTTAATCAAGGATGAAAACTACCATACCTCTATTGATGAAACTCCATGAAAATTGGGTGAGAAAGGTGAGATCTTGACCTTCAAAACATGACTCCTTCTTCTACAATGGTGGTTTCTTGAGAGAGAATATTTGGAGAGGAGGGCAGTTTCTAATTTTGTGTTTTGAGAAAAATGAATTGGAAAAAGGTGTTTAATACTTTTAAAATCCTTAAATAACTCTAATTAATCAAAATAAACCGTCCCCAACCCATAACCAATTAATTAGGAATTTGCCATTTAATCCTTACCTTGGCCAAGATTGAGCAGACATGCAGTGGTGACCTACGGACCATAGGTGGGGTGACGCCCCATCTTGTAGGTCCGTGGTTTGGGTATGCAAGTCACCATTTGGGGCATTGATCTATGAACCACCACCACGAGGCGTGGATGGATATACGCCCAGTAGGTCCCATACGTAGGTCATAAAATTTTGGCAGATTTTGCTAAGTTGGGGCAGCCTTGGGGTTAGGCTTTAGGGTCCTCCTCAAGGACCCTTGGTTGGTCCTTGGGGAGTCGTACCTTGAAGTTTAACTCCTCAACCAAATCCAGGGAACTGATTTTACAACTTCAAACCCCATATCAAACTCAATCATACACTCGTTAGGCTCACTTACTTGTTTTCTGGGTCGTTACATTATCTCCCCCTTAGGAACATTCGTCCTCGAATGACACTTCAAAAGCTTTAAGAAATTAAAGACTCAAGACTAGCAGACCATCATGCATGAAACATCATAAACAATGCACAAAACTAGAAGGAAACATCAACTCCATCTCAAACATACTCCATGCAACATAAGAAAGTAGGAACTATATCAACAAACTCATTATGCATGATAACTTCAACATTTCTCATTTTATTGGAGGAATTACCTTCTCCAACTCAAATCATGTTAATCATAACATCATTAGGCACATTATGCAACTACTCTCAAAAGCACATTTAGGCATATTCAACAATTCACCTCAGGAAACATATAGGCAACTCATACTAAATTCATATCAACATGAGGAACATAAATCATGAAAACTCATTTTCTCATTAAACATGAATTCATCAAGAACATGCATATCATAAGGAGACCATGGAAACACATAATCACACATGAATCCAAAATATGAAACAAGCTACAAGGAACTCTTGGTCTCAAGCTTGAATAGGAATAGAAAGAAAATGATAATGATAACAGAACACTCAAACACCTTACTATTCAACATACTATCTCCCCCTTGGGAGTAAATCCATACTAAGGCTTAATATGAAAATAACATAGGGACCTTAACAAGACATTCACAATTATAAGAAATCATCAACATACCGGTGCCTTCATTTGGAAGAGTTCCTTGGTCCTCTCTAGCCCGAAGTACATAGAAACGGTTTTTCTTGGAGCATTAGGATCCAGGTCATTAAAAGAAGCTTGTTTGGCCTCTCTTCCTTTAGTCGTAAGAGTAAGGTAATCTTTCACTAGGTGATCATTCTTTCCACAACCATAACACCCACTTGTACCAGCTAGGCACTTTCCATGATGCTTCTTTCCACAATTGTGGCAAGTAGGTTTAGAAAATGGAGGTCCACTACCTTTCTCTTGGTTAAACCTAGGAGTGCATGAAGAATCTTGGTTAAAATCTCTCTTTTTGAACCTTGGTTGACCTTGCTCATCGGCCCTAATTCTCTTCATCTCCCTATTCTTTTTCTTAATTTTGAACTCATCAATTTGTTGAGCAAACACCATAAGCCTAGAGATATTCATGTCATCATGGAGCATTGCAGTACGACACTCTTTCTCAACTATGTCGGACACAACCGTCACATATCTACTAATCTCATCCCGCGGGTTAGACAACAAAGATGGAGCATACTTAGACAATAGGGTAAATTTCAAGGAGTACTCTTCCACACTCATGCTACCTTGCCTAAGGTTTATATACTCCTCCACCTTAGCCTCCCTCTTCTCATGGGTAAAGAACCTATCAAGGAATTCTTTCTTAAACACCTCTCAATCTATAGGACCCGCTCCTACCGGCCTATTGCTCTTCCATTGAGTAAACCAATCTTGGGCAACATCACTCAATTGATAAGCGGCTAGTTCCACTTTTTCTATAGAAAACCCCCATAGAATTGACTACCTTATACACCTCATCCACAAATTCTTGGGGATCCTCTCCCACCTAGGAACCAAAAAATACCGGAGGACTCATCCTCACAAAGTCCCTCAACCTAGAAGCCATAATGCTCACAATAAGGTTCACATTAGTCTCAACACCCCTAGTGGCATGAGCCATCATAGCATGGGATTGAGTGTTTACGACTTGAGCCATAATAAAAAAAAGACGACCTAACTTCTTCATTGGACATGGTCAGAGGATCAATCGAAACTTGATTGCCTTGACGAACTTGGTCACCTTGAGGACCTTGGGGAGGAACTTCCTCATTCACATTATCCTCTTCCATTCTTCTTGCAGTTGCTCTTCTTGTATTCATATCCTATAAACACAAGAGAAGGGTTAGGAAAAAGGACTTTTATAGAGCGAAACTCTATGGCACGACTCAAAGAGTAATGAAAGAAGTGTTGCTTCATAATGTCTTATAGCCTCTCATTCATAAATGTGGCACGCTTCACACTATGAACAAGACTCTACTCGATGTGGCTTGTGAGACATCACTACTAAAAACCATCCCAAAATCTTGTGCTCTCATACAATGTTTGTCACGACTCGAGCCTACACCCCGAATGTGATACAGAGTACAAGACTCCAAAAAGTCTCATACAAGCCTCATAGCATGTCATCACATAGGATAATAGTAATAGTGCGGAATATAAAACTTTTCTTTAAATCCATACAATAAAAAATCATTTAAAATAGCGAAAGTCTACTAGTATCACATGGCCATCTAAAAACATCTTTGAATCAAAAGTAGGGTCACTGGCCTTTACAATAGAAAGTCTAAAAGTATCTTGTACAATGAAAGATATGAAACATCAACAAAGCACTTGTCCTCGGATCCATGAGGACATACCACTAGCCCTAGAAGAAATCTATCCAAGCCCTTGAACTAGAGAGAATTAACTCAAATGGCGGAACCTTCACTTTGTAAAAAAAGGTAGAAATATGGGTTAGCACATTTAATGTACTAAGTATGATGGAGATGCAAAAACCAAGCTTAAAAAGGTCAATTTATTTGAAAATCATGCTATATGCCAATTTTGGGAAAACTTCATGAACATAAGTATAAGAGGCATAAAATACAACATAATCAACATATAAGTTATTTCATCACATTAGAGCTTTCACCTTAAGTAATTCTAAGCTATACTTTGTGCAATGTATGAATAGCGTCCCATACCACCATCCACACTAAGTACCATTTTAAGGCCACCAAAACTAAACTTACCATTCCTCCTTTTCATCTTTAGTCAATACTCATACATAAGGAACATAAACATTTCATAAAGCATGACAAGGAAGTAATTCATAATACAATTCAAGTAAAGCATGCATCATAACATTAAGCATTTAAGTCAACATTTTTCATTAGCTTCATTAAGAGCACATTCGTTCATTAGACATTAAGACATTGAGGAATCACATCATAGCCCTCTCAAAGCTTACTCGTGCAATGCATGGAAGGAATCACATATGACCACCCACACTTCATAGAACTTCTCAAGAAACCATAGCACGTATCTCACATGATGGGAATAAGCATTAACCGACATAGACTATCAGGACCCGGAAGTACCACATAGACGTAACATGGCATACTTTACCCCGAAGGGGTCATATAGAAGCCTCTACCATCATCATTACATAAGACATTGAAATAATGCAGAAATTTAAAACTTTACAATCGAAGTCCAACTTCACTTTTTATAAAATAAAGTAATAGGAAAAATCTGGACTTTGTCTCATACCACAATCCAAAACATAGGAATACAAAGTTTGGGACTTAGCCCTTATACATCAATAAAAGTCTCAACATGAAAGGTAGAATAGAACTAGAAAATAGGAAATCCCATCCTCGAACTTGAGGACTCACCACAACTTGAAGAAAGCAATCCAAGTCTTCTTCAAAGGAGAGAGTGAAAGTCACCTAGCCGGAACCTACACTCATTAAGATGTAGAAGGAAAGAAAGGGGTTAGCACATAATATGTACTAAGTATGGAAACATGCATAAATGCCTTCATTGTGATAAAAAGGACATTTTTAGTTAGAAAAGTATGTCTTTGTCAGGTTTAGAAACCAACATACCTTTACAATGTACAACACAAGCCATAATCACATATATTCTCATTACATGGTAATATAAACACCTTAGCAACCTCTAAGGAACAATTGTGCAATGTATGGTTTGCATCCCATAATACCAACCCTACTAAGTGTCCCATTTAAGCTCCCTTGGTCATGCATATCACCTTTAAACCTTATTATATTCATTAGTCACCAATAAGGAAAATAATTATGAACATTACTTTGACTACAAGGAAGGTCATTCATAATAACTAACCATTCAAGACACATGTATGCATTTGTATCTCATTACAATAATAAGGAACCATCCCACAACAACCTACCAAGTCCACTTGTGCAATATGGGAGTGAAGTCCCAAACCCCCACTCCTACTAAGTAAACTCACCAAGAGGTCATAGTATAGTCCATGTCTCATTCATTTAGGGAGGAATAGCATAACCGACATAGATCATGTGAGCTACATGGAATTCGGTGTCGTGTAACCCCACACCGAAGAAGGTGTCCTACTTGCCTAAGGTAGGACAAAGTGTATAGCGTCTAGGGGGATCCACTAGCTAAGTCCTATGTTGGAACATAGTTATGGGATAAGTAGATTGCTTCTAGAAACCCGCCCTATTGAATTGGCAGAGGGGTTTCCATCTCATGAGTTCACTTTGGATTACCCTCACTATTGCATTGGTGGGAGGGCCTTTACCTCATTGTCCATAACCACTCAGTGCTAAGCATTATTTCCCAAATTATACATGATTAAGTCTTGAATTGCATTAACATGTGTAAAGGAATGCTCTATCACTCATTCAATACAATCCATCAAAGTAACTCATAGATTCATTAAAGGTGAGAACGTACTTTCAACCTTAGAATCAACATTAGTGTGTGAGTAGGACTTTCACATTACATTAATAGTGTTTTTCATGAGAAATAGACTTTTGATTAACACAATACATCATCATCATCCTAGACTATTCATGCATCATCAAGTATAAGGGTAAGGGAAGCACAAGCTTTCAACAATAGCATACTTTACATATTAGTCATTGTAGATTTACTTTCTAAGTGAATCACTAGGTTATACACAACTTTCATCAACATGTACAAACCATAGCAATTTACCCCCTTTCAAGGTCATGAATCATATCTCATAAGTACACCTAAAGATACTACAATACACATGAACAAAACAAGATTCAATAACTAAATTCATATTGAAACAATTCATAGCAATAATCTTGCATCAATACACCCATCACAATACTTGAAATTAGGGTCATGGGGGTGTTCATGGGTTCAAGGGGAATTTACATTGAAAGTCACCATGAAACATCAAATCATCCATAATATAATGCAATTAACATAATAGAATCGTTTTTAGGAAGAACCCATTGTTGGAATAGAAACTGTAGTTTTTGAATAATATATCAAGTTCAAAATAAAGAGTTGAAGGGCTTCATAGAGAAAAGTGTTCCATGAATCAAAGTCCCCATACCTTAATTGATGTTATCCCACGAAATTGGAGTGAAAAGCTTGGATCTTGAACCCTAATCTCGAGCTCCTTCTTTGTTCTTCCATGGAGTTTAGAGAGAGAATGTTTTCAGAGGGAAGTGGGTTTTGATTTTGAGTTGTAAGTTGTGAGGGGTTAAAGACTTGTTTTAATACCTAAAAAATACTTTAATATACTTAGAATAACTAATTATAACTGTCCCAACCTTAAACAAATTAATTAGTGATTTACTAAACTACCCCTACATTGCCATCTCAAAGCAGTCCACTCAAGCCCCCATTCACGAGTCCCTGTCCACGGGGCGTGGTCCAAACAACGGACCGTACTGGTCACTTGTGGTTTGGGTCAGAGAAGGGTCATGAGAGTCCTTGGTGAGGAGACTAAGTCTCAACTCACGAGACCAATCCACGAGGTATGAATCTGTCCACGCTCCGTACAACACACTCGTGGATTGGGACTGTGGCTAGGCAGTTTGGAGGGTCCATGGTCGAAACAAAGTGTGGCCTCACGACCCCTACCTTCGGGGAGTGAGTCAACCTATGCCTTGTAGGTTGCCTTTTCATGGTTGAGGCTGTTTTGTACAGATTTTTGGACCTTCCCCTGGGCCCTCCTCATGGACCCTTGGGGGGAGGGGGTCCTAGGGAAGTTGTGCCTTGATGTTTAGGCACAAGAACCCTAGTGCTAAGTTAGGTACATTATTTTAGGATCTTAACCTTACGTTTAGACCTCATTAGGCTACTAGACTACATGTTAGACTCTAGCTTAGGTCATTATAAAGACGGGGTGTTACATTATCTCCCCCTGGGAACATTCCTCCCGAAATGTCGACCAAGACTCCAAACTAAGTTAGGAACACTAGACTAGCTGCCCATAATGCATGAAACATCAAAATGAGAAAAACTCACAATGCACCATCCACCATATGCAATACTCAAAAGGAGGAAACTTCTACTCCATTTCACAACATGGTCAATGCAATACAAGAAAGTAGGAATTACTTCTACCAACTCAATGGGCATACAACTCATCAATTTGCAAAAGCATGGGAGGAACTAACTTCTCCAACTCAAGTAAGCTCAACACACTATTATAGAGCCAACATATCATTTCAACAACACATTATTAAGCATGCTCATTATTTCATCTCATGGCGTCAAAAATGCAATCATCATACAAAATTTAAACCAACATGAGGAACATAAATGTTATGAAAACTCAATATATACTAAAACATGAATTCTCACAAAAATATGCACAATATAGGGAAATCATGGAAAATTCGTGCAACACACATGGCTCCCAAAACACTAAACTTAAGAGGAGATAGTTACCTCAATCTTGAATAGGTGGAAAAGGAAAAAGGTGAGGGTAGCATGACATCATATTGGCCTCGGCATCCCAAGTAGCACCCTCAACTAAATGATTCCTCCAAAGAACTTTAACGGAAGCTAATTCTTTATTTCACAACTTCTTCACTTGCTGGTCTAAAATCTCAAGTAGGACCTCTTCATAAGAAAGGTTTTCATCGACTCCTAAACCTTCTAAGGGAAGGATGGAAACCGGATCACCAATAAACCTCTTGAGCATAGAAACATGAAACACTAGGTGAACCAGAGCCAACTCATTTGGCAAGTCCACCTCATAAGCAACTTTCCCAATACGCTTCAAGATTTGGTATGGGCCCACACACCGTGGACTAAGCTTTCCCTTCTTGCCAAACCTCATCACACATTTCATAGGCGAGATTTTGAAGTAGACCCAATCACCAATCTCAAATTCAAGATCCTTTCTTCTATTATCGGCATGGGACTTTTGCTGACTTTGGGTCGTCTTCAACCTTTCCCTAATGAGGCAAACTTTATCAATGGCTTCATAGACTAGTTCGGGACCAATTAGAGAAAAATCACCTACCTTAAACCACCCAACCGGAGATCTACACCTTTTTCCATATAGTGCTTCAAACGGAGCCCTGGCAATGCTATAGTAGTAACTGTTGTTGTAGGAAATTTCTATCAAAGGAAGATGATCATCCCAATTACCCTTGAAATCGATCACACTCGCCCTCAACATGTCCACTATGGTTTGAATGGTCCGTTCTGCTTGACCATCCATTTGTAACGACTCAAAAAATGATAGGATGACCTAGAGCCTTGATGTTTGGGTTAGTATGACTTTGAGCAGATGTATAGGATGTTTTAGTACCTTAATGGGGTGAGGATGAAGTCTAGGGTTCAAGTAAGCACCTAGGCTAGCAAGTTAGGGTGAAGGAAGTCTTGTTCTTTGGTGGGCCTTTTGGCGATGGGGCTGTTTGGTCGCCCAATGACCCCCCATTTCGCCTAGTGGACTGCCCTTTGAGTAATCCACTGGAGTGAAGGGTAGACTAAGTGTGCATTTGGCGAATTGCCTAGTGCACTTGGCAAGCCCAAGTGTCCAATAGGGGAACTAAAACGGGCAAGGGCTGAAATCTTAAGTTGTAACTTGTAGGGTCAACTTCAAATGATTATATCTATTAGATCAAAAAGAATTAGGTGGGGAATTACCTACCCAATTAAAGGTCTCTGAGTCCTCTTTCCAAAGCCACTGAGTTTACCCAATTCCAATCTTGGAGTAAAAAGTTATGCCCAAAATAGTGAAGCACTGTCAAAATGGGCGAGCCAAGGGAAATTAGGCGAGTCGCCTAGTGCCCTTGGCGAGCCAAGGGGTGCAAAGGGCGATCTTAGACGGGTTTGGTGCAAAATTTTAAGTTTAAACTTTATGGGTCTTTAATTATTTTCAAAGTTGAGTCCCTATTATTTTATTCACTTCCCTACATGTATAAAACCTTATTATGACCTAATTGCTTTCAATTTAAGCCCCTCCAAATAGAATTAAAAGAAATCCATCTCCCCTCAAATTTTCTCTCACTAGAAACCCTCCATTAGAGAAGAAGGAGAAGGGAGCAATAGAGGCTAGGATTTGGCGATTTCAAGGTCGTTTGTTCTCAACTTTCTTGTGGATTCTTCAGATTAAGATATGGTGGCTCTTTATTAAGGGTTATCTCTCACCCTAGAGTCCTATCAAAGTGCTTTTCAAAGCTTGCAAAACTTCAAAACCTAGATCTTTCACTTTTCAACATGGGTTCAAACTTTTATTATTTTAAATGGCTTTATTATGAATTAATGTCATAGTATTGATATTGAATGGTGGTTTTATGAATAACCCTCTCAAAGAACTCATGTTTTCCTAAAGTTTTCAATGGTGCCCTAAGAAGTGGGTTTGTGGATTGTTCAACCATGTGATTATGAGATGCTTAAATTGAATGAGTTTAATGAAGTAATATGATTATGCATGCTTAATTTTGAAAATTGTTGGTATGTGGTGATGTATTGATTATGGCCTTGTAAGGCAAATTCATGTTTTAGCTTATGTTGATATAGAAATGTGATCTATTGATGTGTGATCCACTTATGGTGTAGGTGGTAACTTTATATGCACACAATGGTAATTAAATTGATAGAGGTCTTCTTATTACCCTAATTTAGAAGAATAGATGCATGAATGTGATATGAAAAGTATAAATATGAACATGATATGAATAATGTGTGTGTGGTCTATGCCTAGAATGTAAGTGAACTAGTATTGAAAGGACATTCTTAATTATGCACTTATGAATAATGATGTTAGCATGTGGAACGTCTCTTCCTTTATGATGTATCTTGAATTGGAAGTCTTAGGTTTTCTTTTCTTGAAAGCATGTATGAAGTTATATGATCATGAATGTTATGATGTGTTGATTTGAAAGGTTATTCTCAACTCTTCACTAAAGCATGTTAAGGGATTCTTATATGAAAGGTTATTCTCATGTTTGAATCTATGAGCTATCCTCATGTTGGGAGAGGATGGATGCCCTCACATAGTTGAGGCGGGGTATCTAGTAGCAATCCTTGGAGATGGATACCCATATGTTAGTTGAGGCGGGTTATCTAGTAACAATCTGTATCCCTAAAAGACTTATGCATGTTGGAGTGAGATGGATACCCATACGTTAGTTCAGGCAGGGTTATCTTGTAACAATTTATATCCCCAAAAGACTTATGCATGATGGAATGAGATGGATACCCATACGTTAGTTGAGGCGGGGCTATCTAGTAACAATCTCTCTTCATTAACAAACTTATGATATGAACAAATTTATGGGAATGAAGGCAAAGCACCGAGAGGTCATTCAATGGGCTGGATGCTCTCACGATAATTGAGGCAGGGTATCTAGTAGCAATCCCTTGTGATGGATGCCCTCACGATAGTTGAGGTAGGGTGTCATATAGCAAGCTCTTTGTCCCTTAACTATGTGCCCACATAGGATAGCTAGTGGATCCATTAGGCTAATCACCGATCGACCCTAGGCAAGTTGATCACCTTTTTACGGTGTGGGGTTATATGACACCAGATTCTATAATTTAGCTCTCATAGTCTATGTTAGTTAAATGCTTATTCTCATCATATGAGGTGCCCATTATGGCTTCTTGAAAAGTTCTATGACATGTGAGTAGTAGTATGGGATGCTATTCATGCATTTGCACTAGTAGGCTTCAAGACGGCTATAGTGAGAATCTTTACTTCCTAATGAAAGAATGTGTTCTAAATGAACAAATGAAGAAAGTTGACTTTATGTCTACATGATATGTGTATGTCTCACATGTCTATATGAAATGATGCATGTTTTCCATGATATGATGCATGTCGTAGTTGACTAAAAGATATGAAGCATGTTTCACTTGAGTTAGTGATATGAGTTGTTTAGCATGATATGTTGAAATGTAAGGAGTCTTTATCTACGGTGGCCTAGAGGAACACTTAAGTGTGGTGTGAAGAGGTAGTATGGGATGCCACTTCATATCTTACTCAAGTGTGTCTTAGGGCTATTATAGATAGGGACCCTAAGATGATTGAGATGCCTTGCTTGTTGTATATGTTCTTGTATTGTGTCTTGGCATTGAAGGAGCATGAGCAGATTGGTAAGTTCACCTTGGATGGAAATGTGATGATAATGACTTGGTTGTTCGTAATACTTGTATTTGATGCCTCTTATTCTTATGTTCATGAAATATCTTGAAATTGGTATCATGCATGGTTTCCAAACCAAAATGTCCATTTTAGCATGTTTTTGCCTGGTCATCATACTTAGTACATTTTTGTGTACTAACTCCATATTTTTCCTCTATGTCTTCAAGTGTAGGTTCCGGCAAGTGACTCGCTAGTTCTAGTGAGGACTTGGATTGAGACTCCCAAGTTAGAGTGGTATGTCCTCATCATTCGGGGACACATTTTAGAAGCTTTGTGTTTTTCTCTACTTCTTTGTAGTAGACACTTTCTAGACTTTTCAAGTGTAAAGGGCCATGACCCTATTTATGTCGGTTTATCTAAGATTATATTAAGTTGGCCATATGAGAAAATTATATTTCCGCTGCAATGTTTTAAATGTTTAGCATGTTTTGATTCGTATGGTTTTAAATAGAAAGAAATAATTCCATACAATTTCTATTATCTATGCGATGAATGAATGCTATGAGGCTTGTATGAGGCCCTTCGAGGTCGAGTACGACGTGTCGCATCTGGGGCCTAGACTCAGGTCGTGACAAACATGGTATCAGAGCAAAGATTTTTGGCTGGTACTTTTAGGATGTGGTCTCACCTGCCACGTCTAGTAAAGTTTGCTTCATCGGTGTGAGTCGCGACACATCTATGAGCGAGAGGCTATAGGGCATTAGAAAGTCACACTTCTTTCATATTATTCAAGTCATGCCATAGATCTTAACTCCATAAGTTCTCTCTCTTATTCCTTATCCGGTGGTCTTGAAGATGTGACTACTTGAAAGGCTTATGTTTCAAGGATCAAGGGAGAAAAAAGTGAGTTTTGATGCTTATTATGGTTATATGACTAGATGAGCCTTGTTGTGGTAGATTTGAGAAGTTATATTGTGATGTAGTCTTTGGCATGAATTGGGTGCTTTATGATTATGTGTGATGGTGATAGAAGGTCATGATGAGTTTGGAGGTAAGTTGAAAGATTTGATGTATGAGGAGTTCTAGAAATGTGTTGATGTGTTGAGTGAGTAGACCCCTTAAAAGAGTGGTATAAGCTTACCATGTGGAGAATAATGTTCCTAGATGGTAAGGTCTTTGAGTGTTCTTGATGATCATTTTTCATGTTCACTCGGTGCTAAGCTCCATACTCCCTTTTTAAAAATCTTTAAGCCTTTATTTAACATTAGTTCATAAAATAGGCTTTAGGGACTTAATCCCTCTTATCATATAGCTCAAAGGTTTCTAAGATGAGAATGACCTTTCATCATAAAACCTACATTATGTGAGAATGTCCTTTCACATAGTCATACCATATTCATAATATAGTCTAGTTTAGAGTACAATTGAGGAAACCTTTCAAGAGACTCACTTTCACTAGATTATCATAAACCTTATTCATTCATTCATGTGTGTGTACATATGTGAGAAATCCTTTCACATAAACACCTTCATACCACACATATTCATACCTTGCTA
>JAJOOR010018191.1:0-36870 GCA_036250505.1 Solanum acaule | reverse complement strand
ACCTTGTATTTTTTGAACTTGTTGGCATATCTAAAATCTTGATATAGCATGTTAAGAAATTAAAATATTTGATTTGAAAAGTGATAAGAGCAAATATATTTTTTCATAAAGGGGGTGATGTAAAGAATATAAAGTAGGCCTAACTATTTGGACTTTTTTTTTGGTTTCCCACCCGGTGTTCGGAACCCACATTGGAGCTCCGACTAAATTCGGATCGCGCTCTGCAGGGCCCATTCGGGGGTGGCGCTCCCAACAGGATTTTCTCCATACCCAGGGGTCGAACCCGAGACCTCTGGTTAAGACCTAGCTATTTGGACTTATTCTATAGTTACATTTATTTTGTTAAAAATATATAGGCCTACTTCCCTACTTGTTTTCTTAAAAATATTTATTTCTAAAGGGTAATTATTTTTGCCTTTATACTAGTTTCAATATGTATTTCTAAAGGGTAAATATTTTAGTCTTTAAACTAGTTTCAAGTTCATTTGGGGTCCTAAACGATGTGTTTTCCTTTTTCACACCTTAAAGGCCTAAATGAATATTATTTTAACCTTTTGAAACTTAATTTGGAAACTCTTAACTATAAGTTCCCTTCTCTTCAACTTTAAAGGACTAAATGAATATGGATATCCTTTTCCTCACCTTAAAAGCCTAAATGAATATTAGTTTATCCTTTTGAAACCTCATTTGGGGTTCTAAACTATAAGTTTTATTTTCCTTAACTTAAGAGACTTAAATGAAAGGCCTAAATGAATGTGAATTTCCTTCTTCCCAACTTAAAAGGCCTAAAAGAATACGGATAAGTAAACTTAAGACGTTAACCTATTTTCAAGAAAAAAAATATTTTTTTTTCTATCATTTGTTCTAAGAGTGTTACCAAAAGTTTAATATAACTCTTAATCATGTTAACAAATAATATTAGCTCACATAAATAATCTTCAAAAATAAAAGACAAGAAATATATCAAAAAAAATTAAGAGTTATGCATACATAAGTAAATGTTAGCCAACATATCCAAACAACATAATTAAGACAACAAAAGAAAGGCTAAGAAACGTTAGACTTAATTTGCGAGACTTCAAGCATTGCAATGATCCTAATTGTTGTTGGCCTAATATTTTAGGCCCAAAATGAGTTCCAAAGTAGAAACTGCAGCCCTTCGATTGTACTTGAAACATAAGAAGAGGAAAAGAAGATTATGAGCCTCAGTTTACATATAATAACAATTAAATAGTAAAGGGTGCACAAATGAAGCAGCTAAACAACAACCCATTACATGTTGAATGAGTTAATATATATAAGGTTAACAAAAACCCTAATTTCTAATGAACACCATGGCCGTCGGCCAGCTCTCCATGGAGGCTGGTCAGCTTTCTATGTTAGATTTTCCACATCTTAACCCAAATATGCCTATCACAAATCCTAGTTTGCCTATATAGAAGTCTTATATTAATTCAATTACAAATGGTACTCCTACATCAGAATCTATTGCACTTAAGGAAGTAGTATATGTGGAAGGTGTTCCACGTATTCAATGAACGGAGGCAGAGGTGAATACTATGAACAAAATTGAAAATTTGCAATATGCGGTCGTTGGAAAATTTACATATGATATAGCAGATCTGGAGGAGCTACGATTGATAATTCCCAAACTATGTAACATTAAGGGGGATGTCAAATAGGGCTACTACGCAACAAACATATTCTCATTAGGCTTAATCAACATGCAGATTTTGTGAATCTTATCTCGAAAGGGGCCTACTATATTGAGTGCAAGGATGGGTATTCATATGATATGAATCATATCTTATGCGCACACTGATCTATGATGCACATTTTAAGATTAATGAAGAAACCACTATGACAATGGCTTGGATTTCGTTTCCAAACCTATTGCCAACTTTCTTTGTCAAAGAATGTTTATTTTCTTTGGCATCTACAGTAGGAGAGCATGTACAACTTGGTCTAGCGACAATTAATAAAACTTGACCAAGTTGTGCGAGGGTGAAGGTTTTGGTGGATTTGAAAGGAAACTTTGCTAAATCGGTTATGATGAATATTATAAATGAGAAGACTGGAGAGATGCGATCTGAAGGAATTCAAATTAGATATGACTATGTTCCTAAATGTTGTCTATAAAGCAAGATGCAAGGACATGACAAACAATAATGTAGAACATTGATAAAAAAACAGGAGATAATGGTGCAAGAAAATGAGATTGGAAACAAGGAGGAAAAGAGAGAAGACACAGTGGAGAAAACTGAAAACCCTGAAAGACCTTGGGTTCACTACTTTAAAAAAGGAAAAGCAATGGTGTTATCAAGTGGCTTGGTAGTTGGAGACCCAAGTACATGGAAAGCTGTGAAGAGTAATAGATTTGCAGGTCTAGGGAAAGATACAACAGATAAAGTAACTACTCATGCCATCACTTCTAGTGCTAATGTTCCCAATCCAATTATTACAGACAATGTGCACGAGCTTAAAGAGACATGGGAGATACAAAAAAAGGAATCAACTAATGATATGGTTAACCAAGTCTTTGGAAAACCATCAACTGATCAAGCCAAGGGATCGGATGTCAAAGAAGTTCCTGCAAATGACAATGACAATAGTAATGAGAAACAAATAAAAGTGAATAAAGATGTAAAAGAAGAAACAAATGCACATAAGGTAAAGGATGCAACAATTGGCAACTATCAGTCAATAGAGTAGCAATCAACAGAAAACAATGGTGGTATTGAGAATGATTGTAATAGTGAGCAAGTAAACATCAAAGAAGTAATAGTATTCCAAAGTCATCAAGTAGTGCAGCATACAGAAGAGATAGCTAATGACAATGCTATCATTATGGCTCCAAATCAGACAGATGAAAGTTAAGTAATATCTCCCATTAGGGTATTACATAATATAGTGTCTTATAACCTGGGAGGGGAGAAGTTAATGGTCTTGGAGGAAAATCAGGCTAAAGGTGTCTCAGAATTTGAATATCCCAATGAGGAAATGAATTATCTACCACCGGAAGCAGACTTGTCCCCAAAGTTACTGAAAAACTCAAGCAAAGGGAAGAAGCAAGCAAGTGGAGTGGAGAAAAATCTATCACGGTACAGCCAAAGAGAAATAAATAAAAAATTAAGTTATGAAAGCTCTAATTTGAAACATTAGGTCGGTGAAATCCCAACAAGCTTTCCATAAAGTGCAAATGTTGCATAACTTTCATAAATTTTCTTTCATTGGTTTATTGGAACCTTTTCAACATACCAGACACATTAACAAATATTGTAGAAGACTGAAGATATAGGTGGTAAAGGCAAACTGTAATGACAAAATATGGTGCTTTGTCAATTCAGAGTTTGATATTATCGTGGTCAAGGATACTGAGCAACAATTGACACTATGCTTGAAACATCACCAACAAAGTCAGAAATTTCTTATTACACTGCTAAATGTAATACTGAGGATAGACTAATGCTTTGGGAAGACATATATCATATATTAATAGATATGGACAGCCTTTGGTTAATAGGTGGGGAATTCAATATGGTCTTTAATGAAGAAGAAAAAATTGGTGGATTACCAGTCCAAGATGCTGATCATAGAGATTTTGATATTTGTATCCACAGTTGTGAACTAGTAGAAATTCAATTCAAAGGAAGTCCATTCACTTGGTGGAATGGAAGAACTGGAAATGATTGCATTATTGAGAGATTAGATAGAATTTTATCTAATCAACTGATGCAAAATTGGTTCACTCATATGGAGGTTGAGCATCTTGCTAGAACAGGATCTGATCATGCTCCTATGTTACTACTGATGTATCGTGAAATCTTGGCACATTCGATGCTCAAAACTAAGTATTAATACTAAAATCGAGTGTATTTATGTAAGATTTGATGTGTTTGTTGAATGTTTAGACAGATTTGCACTTACATGAAAGGAAACACCACGGAGCCCATTACGGGCCGTGGTCATCATGACGAGTCATCCAGAGACTCGTGGAGTGAAGACAGTGAAAATGGCAAATTGATCACACGCCCAAGTAAAGACCACGACGCCTTTGACGAGTCGTGGTCTCCTTCACGGTCCGTCCTGTTGTCCGTGAAGGTGAACCAGTATGAGGGCATTGAATAACCAAGTTTGAATATTGGCAAAGTAAAGACCACAGAGGTCCAGAGGGAGCATGGTTCCTTTGACGGATCTTCATGTAGCTTGTAGAGATGAAACAATGAGCATATGTAATAGACTATGAGGAGCAAAAAGCCAAGTGAAAACCACGGGACCCTTAACGGGCTGTGGTGAAGTTAACGGACCGTCTAGTTGTCCGTGAAGAAAAGGTGTCTCACATTGTCTAAGTGTGAGACCATGACAACCATCACGAGCCGTGAAGCTCATGACGGGCCGTCGTGCAGTCCGTGAGATGTTCCGACACTTTGGTCCTACTTCGAGTATGACTCTTTTTTAGACAGACTATTTGAATTAATTAAGTTTAATTTTTGAAATATCTCGTCATTGTATGAATGGTAGACTACTTTCCATATTATTCTCTCAACTTTTGGTTTTATCGATTAACATTGGATCGAGACTTGAAGTTTGATTTGGTGTTTGAATATCAAGTTTTCCTTGAATTTGCAATGTTCGTAAGTGAGTTCTTTTAATGTATTCAACTTATATTTTCGCTTATTCAATTGAAAGCATGCATGGCTATACACCACAACTAGTATTGTGGGAACTATGACAAAAACCTACGTGTAGATTCACAGAATGAGTAGAGCGTGATTTTTATTTGCAAAATATAATTCTTACTTTGATATTCATTCTTTCTAATGAGTGCACGCATTAGAACTTTCCTATATCTATCAATTGTTGAATAGAAAATTGATAGTTAGGAAAAAGTAGAATTAATCTTTTGGTGTAGAGTGAAAATTCGAGTTCAAGAGAAGAGAATTTTTACACCAAAATATGCAAGGGTAAAATCAAATAACACTCTAAGACCAAGAGGATTCGAGTGGAAGTTATCTAACAAGACTGAGAGGTGTTAGATACATTTAACTTGCTGGTAATCTGCAAAGAAACAATCACTTGAAACTTGTTCACGAATCAACATTAGGTGTAAAGTCATGGGAAACACAATCCTGGTTTCGTTCATATATCATCACAACGTCTAAGTAAAAATCATGTTACTTGTGTAAGACTAAGTAATACAACAAACTTTAGTTACTTAAAAATCACAACCAAAACCATTTACATTTCGTAATTACTTTCTTTAGGAAATAATAACAATTGTTGGATAAACGCGACATTGAACCTCTTTATGTAAGTAAATTCTATGAGGGATCGACCTCAACTCACGTTGAGTTCTATAAATTGACTTCGATTGTTTATACTTCTTAATTGAAATGTAAGTTTGGACGTATCCGCTACACATCGAGGAGGGGGTGATTAGACATAGGAAACCTTTTAGGTTTCTGAACTTCTGGACTGAATGTTGCTTTTCTTGAAGTTTTGAGACAGAATTGGGTGGCTAAAGAAAATCTGAATCCTTTTCTATTGATCAAGGAAGATATCAGAAGGATTAAAACTGCCTTGAGTAAGTGGAGTAAAGAGACCTATGGTGATAATTTTAAGCATTTAGTGATTAGAGAAGATATTATTAAAGTTAAAGAGAAATTATTTGAGGAGGTTCCTGATGCTGAAAACAGAGCAGTACTCCAGAAAGCTCAGGCAGAACACAAGAAATACTTGCACTTTGAAGAAACCTTTTGGAAACAGACGGCTGGATTTGACTGGTTTGATAAAGGGGATAGAGATACAAGATTTTTTCATTGCATTGTGAAAGGTAGAAGAAAGAGACTTCAACTTAATAAAATTCAATATAGTTAGAGTGTCTGGTTGGTGGAAGAAAATGAAACAGCAGCAGAGGCAGGAGAGTTGTATGCAAATCAATTTCTTCAAGAAGGAGATTCTACATCCTTTTCACTATTGAGGCACATTCCTGAGAGTATTACAGAGGAAGAAAATGAAGATCTGTGTAGAGATCCTACTCTTGATGAAGTTAAGAGAGTTGTTTTCAGCCTAAATTGTGACAGTGCTGGTGGCCTTGATGGTTTGACAGGTAAATTCTATCAAAGTTGTTAGGAGATAATAGGTCAAGACATTTTTAGAATGGTCCAAGAGTTTTTTAGGGGTAACTCTCTACCTAAGTCAGTTACTCATACTAATTTGATCTTACTGCCCAAAAAATATCATATTAACACCTTTGCTGATTTAAGGCCAATTGGCTTGAGTAACTTTATCAACAAGATCATTTCTAGGGTTGTTCTTGATAGATTGGAATGTTTACTGCTGTAACATCTCGCTAATTGAAAGAACTAGAAAGTGTTAGAATTGGAATTAGTCATTGTAGGAAAGAATGAAAAATCTGGAAATTTGTTAAGTTATGCTAAGTTTGGGGTTTTGGCCAACTTCAAACGACCATAAATCCTAGATCAGGATGAGTTAGGTGTGCTTCCAGATACCGTAGGAAATATCTTGGAATTATCTTTCTAACGCTGCCAAGTTTGCATGATTCGGAGTTTGTATGAGTGAGATATGTCCATTGGAAGTTGGGCTGGTTGGATAAGAATTGTCCAATTCAGATTTTGGAAGGGTGTTTTGGTCTTTTCCATACCCTATTATTTTAATTTCGTTTTTTGGTAAATAGTTGGGGTCTAAACTGAGCTTGGTCAGTTTACGCTTTACAATATTGAGTTAGGGATTTTAGAGAAGAGAAAGGAAGAGGAGAAAAGAGGAAAAGAAGCAAGAATCGTCAAATTCTTGAAGCTAAGATTGTGGATTTCATCAAGGGGTGATCCCTACGAGGTATGTGAGACTTTCATAACATTGGGTTCGTTCACTCACGCGCCAATCATGTTTAGTTCAGCGAAATTCGTCCTAAAAAGGGTTGAAAGTTTGATATTCTTGAATTTATTTTCGTTCTTGAATTGAGGAGTTCTTGAGACTATCACGTCGAGTTCTGGAGTTTTTTTGAGTTAGGTTCTTAGGTACATTTATTGGGTATCTGAATCTAAAGAGAATTTGAGAAAAACAATCGAGTTTAGGCGATTTGGGGTTGGAAAAACGAAGAAGGAAAAGTTGGGGGAATCTGGGCACGCGGACTTGTTCCTCAGATTTGGGGAAATCTCCTTCGTGGAGTAGTCACAGACCGTTCTACTCAAATTTATTTCGCGACCAAATATTTAAGTGCATCTCCGCGTTGCGGACTTGCTTCCAGACAATGATTTCTTGATTTTTTCTCATGTTTAACTATCTAAAAACACTCCTAAATATCATGCAATATTTCCTATGACAAATCACAATCCTTGAATCCATAATTCAATTCAAGGAAAGTTAAGTGTTAAGTGAAGAGAAGTTAAGAGTCAAGTTAAGAGAAATTCATAAAGTTTTTCCAAAAGTCTTTCACAAACGTTTTAACTTTGTTTTAAGACTTAAGCTTTGAGTTGAGTAAAGAGTAAGAGGAATGTTCAGTTCTTCAAAGATTATACGGGAACTAAGTATTCCCAAAAGCTAAAATGTTTTCACATTTGAGTAAGAAAGGAAACATCGATTTCCAAGAGAGCTTTTAAGCTAAGTTTTGAGTAATTATCTCAAACCAAAGAAAGAAGTTTTGTTCTAAAAACATATGAGCTAAGTATATTTTTGGGAGTAGTATTGAGCACCGATATGGGGATGCGAGTTCTTAATAACTCAAGTCTCGATAAACCATGTAGCCGTCATGGGTAGTAAATGATCATACTTTTTAGATGATTTCTTAAGTGCTTTTTAGCATAGGCTACTAAATCCACTTAGTTAAGGCATTCTAAATGACGGAAAGATGTAGGACAGTTCTGGCAGCGTGGGCAAGATGATGTATCACCACTTAGGCTCATAGTGGTGTTTGTCGGTTAGAGAATCTCCCACAGTACTATATTACTTTATTATATGAGTAAGTGGAGTTGTTATAGCATTTCTTTAACAAACTGAGTTGCTTTATATTGTTTTAAAAGCTTTCCATATATTGCATGTGTTGTTACCTTATATTGAGTTAAGTTATTCATGAGTTGAGTAAAGCCAAGGTAAGTGTTTCTTTCAGATTCCTTTCAAGCTTATGTTATGTTTAGTTTCCTCTCGCATACTCGTACATTCAATGTACTGATGCCATTTGGCCTGGATCTTTTTATGATGCAGACACATGTAACCATGATCAACATCCAGCGCCATGTTGATCCAGTTGAGCACTCAGAGTCTGTTGGTGAGCCCCTTGCTTTCCAGAGGGCTCCTTTTTACATTGCTTTCCAGTTTTTCAGTTGTTAGGATGATCGGGGATCTTGTCCCGACATCCCTCTTTGTTTTAGAGGCTTCATAGATGAGTAACAATAGTTCTTTAGTCTTTCCATTTTCAGTTGTATACGTTTAAGACTTGAGTTGCCATTTTGGCTATGTTTGATATTTCTTTAAGACATTACATGATTTATCCTTTTGAGACTATTCTTTGTGTTTAAGTCTTTTGCTGAGTAAGTAAGCTAGGCCAAGGGTTTGCTTAGGGACAACAATAGTTCTCGCGTGCCAGTCCCGCCCAGGGTGTAGGCTCGGGGTGTGACAAACTTGGTATCAGAGCACAGAGTTCAAGAGTCTTAGGGAGTCTATGAAGCCGTGTCTATAGAGTCCTAGTTATCAGTGTGAAGCGCGCCACATCTATAATTAGGAGGCTGCAATATTTAGGAAAATCATTCACTTCTTTCATTTTCATTTCGTGCGATAGAGTTAATCTCTAAAAAATTTCTTCTAATACGTGCTTGCGCGCATCTTTCACTTAATCATGCCTCAACGAAGAGATGTATGAGGTCGTCCTGCTAGGAGGAACGTTGAGGTGCAAGGGGTACCTAATGTACCTGAAGTGCAACACCAAGGAGAAGTCACGATTGCTGAGTTCAGAAAAGCGATTTGAATGCTAAGCCAAGTTGTGACTAACCAGGTTGGGCAACAAAGAGGAGCTAGATAGGAAGTGGCTGATACTTCAAGGATCCGAGAGTTCTTGAGGATGAATCCTCCAAGTTTCACTAGTTCAAGCACTACTGATGATCCAAAGAACTTTATTGAGGAGCTGCAAAAGGTATTTGAAGTTATGCACGTTGCCGATGTTGAGCAAATAGAACTAGCTACATATCAACTGAAGAATGTTGCTAGGACTTGGTTTGACCAGTGGAAGAAGGGTAGAGCTGAGGAAGCACCACCTGATGGTCTATGTGCAGCAGGTTGAGGAGGACAAGCTGAGAGATAGGGAGGAATTTAGAAATAAGAAGGATAAGACGTTAGGGAATGAGTCCGGGCAGCAAAGAAATAATGCGAACCGGTCTTCTTTCCAACAAAAGCAAAAGGGACCTGCTCCATCATCTTCTAGTGCCCCTGCACCCATAAACAAATGTGAGTACAATAGTCAGAATTCACAGCACTTCAGGGCTAGACCTGCCCAATCTCAGGGTAGTGTGGCACAAGGAGGTAACTGGGCTCCTGCATGTGCTAAGTGTGGAAGAACCCACCCAGGTAAATGTCGCAATTGCTCCACAAGTTGTTTCAAGTGTGGACAAGAGGGTCACTTCATGAAAGAGTGCCCCAAGAACCAGCAAGGTAATGGAAATTAGGGCAATATAGCCATATCTTCATCAATTGCTCCACCAGACAGGGCTGCTCCTAGAGGAGCTACTTTCGGTACTAGCGGAGGAGCAAACCGCCTTTATGCGATCATAAGTCGACAAGAGCATGAGAATTTTGCAGATGTTGTCACTGGTATGATCAAAGTCTTTACTCTTGATGTTTATGCTTTGCTAGACCCAGGAGCAAGTTTATCTTTTGTGACTCCTTATGTTGCAAACAATTTTGATGTTCTTTCTGAGAAACTTTGTGATCCCTTTTGTGTTTCTACACCTGTTAGGGAGTTTATTCTAGCTGAGGGAGTATATCGTGATTGTGTCATTTCCATCAATCACAAAAACACCATGGTTGATTTAGTTGAGTTAGACATGGTAGATTTCGATGTCATTCTTGATATGGACTGGCTTAACACCTGTTATGCGTCCATTGATTGTAGAACTCAAGTTGTTAGATTTCAAATTCCTAATGAGCCAGTTATAGAGTGGAGTAGTAGTTCAGCAGTGCCTAAGGGTCATTTCATTTTGTACCTTATGGCGAGAAAGTTCGTTTCCAAGGGGTGTGTTTATCACTTAGTCTGAGTTAATGACTCTAGTGTTGAGATACCTCATATGGAGTAAGTTTCAGTAGTAAAAGAGTTTCGAAAAGTCTTTTCTGATGATCTTCCCGGAGTCCCTCCTGAGAGAGAAATAGACTTTAGTATAAACATTCTTCCAAATACTCGTCATATATCTATTCCACTATATAGAATGGTACCAGCAGAGTTGAAAGAGCTAAAAGAACAATTGAAAGATCTCATAGATAAGGGCTTTATTCGACCAAGTGTCTCACCTTGGGGAGCTCCGGTCTTATTTTTGAGAAAGAAAGATGGTTCCCTTAGGATGTGTATAGATTACCGCCAGTTGAACAAGGTTACCATCAAGAATAAATATCCTCTTCCGAGAATTGATGATCTTTTCGATTAGCTACAGGGTGCTACTTGTTTCTCTAAAATAGACCTCAGATCAGGCTACCATAAGTTGAGGGTAAGGGAATGTGATATTCCAAAGACAGCATTCAGGACCCGTTATGGTCACTATGAGTTCCTAGTTATGACCTTTGGTTTTACCAATGCACCTGCAACATTCATGGACCTTATGAATAGAGTATTCAAACCTTATTTAGATATGTTTGTTATCGTATTCATTGATGACGTACTAAACTATTCAAGGAATGAAGAAGATCATGCTAGTCATCTCAGAATAGTTCTCCAAACTTTAAGGGATAAAGAGTTATATGCCAAGTTCTCTAAGTGTAAATTTTGGCTTAAGTCTATGCCATTCTTAGGCCACATTGTATCTAGAGAGGGAATTAAGGTTGATACTCAGAAAATAGAGGCAGTGCAGAATTGGCCTAGACCTACATCTCCAACTGATATTAGGAGTTTCTTGGGGTGGGCTAGATATTATAGAAGGTTCGTAGAGGGGTTCTCGTCTATTTTATCCTTTTTGACCATGTTAACTCAAAAAATAGTAAAATTTCAATGGTCTGAAGCTTGTGAGAAAAGTTTTCAGGAATTTAAAGAGAGGTTGACTACTGCCCCATTATTGACCTTACAAGAATGCACGCAAGGCTTTGTTGTTTATTGTGATGCGTCTAGAGTTAATTTGGGTTGTGTGTTGATGCAGAATGGCAAGGTTATAGCTTATGCCTCAAGACAGTTGAAAGTTCATGAGACGAATTACCCAACCCATGATCTAGAATTGGCTGCCGTAGTATTTTCTTTGAAAATATGACACCATTATCTTTATGGTGTTCATGTGGATGTGTTCACCGATCACAAGAGTCTTCAGTATGTGTTTACTCAGAAAGAGATTAATCTCAGACAAAGGCAGTGGTTAGAATTACTCAAGGATTATGACATGAGTATCTTTTACCACCCATGTAAGGCTTATATTGTTGCTGATGCCTTGAGCAGGTTGTCTATGGGTAGTACCGCCCATTTTGATGAAGATAAGAAGGAGCTAGCAAGAGATGTGCATAGACTTGCACGCTTGGGAGTCCGACTAATGGATTCCACAAAAGGAAGAGTAGTGGTGATGAATGGGGCTAAATCATCATTAGTGTCATAAGTAAAAGATAAGCAAGACCAAGACCCTATTTTGCTTGAATTGAAGGCAAATGTTCATAAGAAAAAAGTATTGGCTTTTGAACAAGGAGAAAATGATATATTGATGTATCAAGGTAGGTTGTGTGTACCAAGGGTGGATGAACTCCAAGAGAGAATCATGGAGGAAGCTCATAGCTCTAGATATTCTATTCATTCGGGTTCCACAAAAATGTATCGTGATTTGAGAGAAGTTTATTGGTGGAGTAGTATGAAGAAGGGTATTGCAGAGTTTTTTGGTAAGTGTCCGAATTGCCAACAAGTTAAGGTAGATCATCAAAGACCCGGTGGTTTGGCTCAGAATATAGAGATTCTAAATGAAAGTGGGAGATGATCAATATGGACTTCATCACATGTTTACCAAGGTCTTGCAAGCAACATCATTTTATTTGGGTGATTGTGGATCGAATAACCAAATCAACCCACTTTTTGCCGGTAAAGACTACCAATACAACAGAGGACTATGCCAAGTTATATCTTCAAGAGGTGGTTAGGCTCCATGGGGTGCCAATTTCGATTATATCAGATAGAGATGCTCAATTTACTGCACAATTCTGGAAATCTTTTCAGAAAGGCTTAGGTTCAAAGGTGAGCTTAAGTACTGTTTGTCATCCTCAGACAAATGGTTAAGTAGAGCGCACTATTTAGACTTTAGAAGATATGTTGAGGGCATGTGTGATTGATTTCAAGGGGAATTGGGATGATCACCTACCTCTTATTGAGTTCACTTACAATAATAGTTATCACTCTAGCATCCAGATGGATCCTTATGAAGCTCTTTATGGGAGAAGATGTAGATATCCTATTGGATGGTTTGAAGTTGGTGAAGCTGGGTTGATAGGACCAGACTTAGTTCATCAAGCTATGGAGAAAGTGAAAGTTATTCAAGAAAGGTTGAAAACAGTGCAGAGTCGTCAGAAATCCTACACTCATGTTAGGAGGAGGGAGTTAGAGATTGAGGTAGATGATTGGGTATACTTGAAAGTTTCACCCATGAAGGATGTTATGAGGTTTGGTAAGAAGGGGAAGCTTAGTCCCCGGTATATTGGCCCTTACAGAATATCCAAAAGGGTTGGTAATATAGCTTATTAGTTAGAGCTACCCCAAGAATTGGCAGCGGTTCATCCGGTATTTCATGTCTCCATGTTGAAGAAGTGCATGAGAGATCCTTCACCTATCATACCAACTGAAGATATTGGGATCAATGATAACTTATCTTACGAAGAGATTCATGTTCAGATTCTAGATCACCAAGTTTGCAAGTTGAGGACAAAAAAGGTAGCATGAGTCAAAGTTCTTTAGAGGAACCAATGTGTTGAGTAAGGTACGTGGGAAACTGAGGAATATATGAATAAGAGATATCCACATCACTTTGATACCGGAGAAATTCCAAATCAAGGTACTAATTCTCTTCTTAGTACTCTTTAATTTATAAGTTGGCATGTTATATTTGCATTGCTTGTTGGGTGTTTGAGCTGAATGTTAGATGTTACACCCTTAGCCTAGTAAGAGTAATCTCATTCAAGGATGAATGTTCCCAAGGGGGAGATATTGTAACATCTCGCTAATAGAAAGAACTAGAAAGAGTTAGAATTAGAAATAGTCATTTTAGGAATGAATGAAAAATCTGGAAATTTGTTAAGTTATGCTAAGTTTGGGTTTTTGGTCAATTTCAAATGACCATAAATCCTAGCTCAGCATGAGTTAGGTGTGCTTCAAGATATCGTAGGAAAGATCTTGGAATTATCTTTCCAATGCCACTGAGTTTGCACGATTTTGAGTTCGTTTAAGTGAGATATGCCCATTGGAAGTTGGGATGGTTGGATAAGGAAAGTCCAATTCGAATTTTGGAAGGGTGTTTTGGTCTTTTCGATACCCTATTATTTTAATTTCATTTTTTGGTAATTAGTTGGGGTCTAAACTGAACTTGGTCAGCTTACGCTTTACAATATTGAGTTAGGGTTTTTAGAGAAGAGAAAGGAAGTGGAGAAAAGAGGAGAAGAAGCAAGAATCGTCAAATTCTTGAAGCTAAGATTGTGGATTTTGTCAAGGGGTGATCCCTACGAGGTATGTAAGACTTCATATTATTGGGTTCGTTCACCCACGCTCCAATCATGTTTAGTTCAGTGAAATTCGTTCTAAAAAGGGCAGAAAGTTTGATATTCTTGATATGTGTTCTTGAATTTATTTTCGTTCTTGAATTGGGCTGAATTGAAGAGTTCTTGAGACAATCATGTCGAGTTTTGGAGTTCTTTTGAGTTAAGTTCTTGGGTACCTTTACTCGGTATCTAAATCTAAAGAGAATTTGAGGAAAATAGTCGAGTTCAGGCGATTTGGGGTTGGAAAAATGAAGAAGGAAAAGTTAGGGGAATCTGGGCACGCGGACCTGTTCCTCAGAATTGGGGAAATCTCCTTCGCGTCACAGAGCGGTCACAGACCGTTCTGCCTCAAAATTTATTTCGGGACCAAATATTTAAATGCATCTCCGCATCGTGAACTTGATTCCAGGCAGTGATTTCTTGATCTTTTCTCATGTTTAACTATTTAAAAACACTCCTAAACATCATGATATCTTTCCTATCAGAAATCACAATCCTTGAATCCATAATTCAATTCAAGGGAAGTTAAGAGTCAAGTCAAGAGAAGTTAAGAGTCAAGCTAAGAGAAATTCATAAAGTTTTACAAAAGCCTTTCACAAATGTTTAACTTTGTTTTAAGACTTAAGCTTTGAGTTGAGTAAAGAGTAAGAGGAAAGTTCAGTTCTTCAAAGATTATACGGGAACTAAGTATTCCCAAAAGCTAAAATGTTTTCACATTTGAGTAAGAAAGGAAACACCGATTTCCAAGAGAGCTTTTAAGCTAAGTTTTGAGTAATTATCTCAAACCAAAGAAATAAGTTTTGTTTTAAAAACATATGATCAATGTATATTTTTGGGAGTAGTATTGAACACCGATATGGGGATGCGAGTTCTTAATAACTCAAGTCTCGATAAACCATGTAGCCATCATAGGTAGTAAAGGATCATACATTTTAGATGATTCCTTAAGTGCTTTTTAGCATAGACTAGTGGATCCACTTAGTTAAGGCGTTCTATATGACGGCAAAGTATAGGACAGTTCTGGCAGTGTGGGCAAGATGTTGTATTACCACTTAGGCTCATAGTGGCGGTTGTTGGTTAGAGAATCTCCCACAGTACTATATTACTCTATTATATGAGTAAGTTGAGTTGTTATAGCATTTCCTTAAAAAACTGAGTTGTTTTCTATTATTTTAAAAGCTTTCCATATATTGCATGTGTTGTTCATTTATATTGAGTTCAGTTACTGATGAGTCCACAGTTTGGACTCATTTAGGGATTGATTTTAATAGAATCAGTGTCCTTAAATGTGCATTTTGTCTCAATAACTGATGTAAATACTTGAATTTCAGACATTTGAAATTAGGGACAAAGCATGGACACTATGGAGCAAAAAGGAGCAAGGCAGCTGAAAGAACGAAGAAGAGAAGGCCTGAAGATCGCCCAAACCATTGGGCGAGTCGCCGAATGGCCATGATCTCGCCTAATGTTCTATTGTGCCAATCCCTGGAAGAGGTGACCACGTTGGCGATAGAAAAGAGCATTCGGCGGATCGCCGAACAGCCATGATACCGCCTAAAGTTACCGAATGTCGGAGCTAAACTCAGGGTAATTTCGGCGAGCAGCAGAGCCAGTTGGCATGTCACCGATCTATTCGGCGAAGGACAATCAGGTCTCCAAAGATTGTTGAAGAAGATCTGAACATACGCTGATGAGCGAAATAATAGACATAAGGTAATTCGCGGAAGTGTTTCGGTGATCTCGATCTGTGTCGCCTAAAGTTACAGTAGCCGAACCAAGAAAGAGTGAAAAAACTGAAGGCGAGATAAAGAAAAATCGACGCGTCACCGACCTATTGGCGACATCCGACTAACCTCGCCGAATGGTCTGTAACAGTCACACATTAGACTTATTTAAATTGATTTTTGGAAAGGAGGGGAGGCATTCAAAAACGAGGGGAATAAACCAATTAGAGAGAGTATACCACCAAAGGCTTTGGAGTGGAATTTTTATCAAAATATTCTTAGAGATTTTGTAATCAAGAAGATTTTTAGCTGATTTCTTCATAAAAATTCTCATTTCTGTATTCACTTATGGGAAGAAGAATGAATGTTAATTTTTCTACTTTTGATATGAGTGGCTAAAACCCTTCTCTTGGGGTTTTGACTATGAAGCCAATTGTTGAAGTTTTGCTAAGTAGGTATTGTTGAAATGCAAATAGGGAGGTTAATTTGAAGTGGGTCTGAATTGTTATTGCGTTTTAAAGTTGTTTTGCATATTAAGTGTTATTGATTCTGCGTTATGAGCTTGCTTGAGAGATAAGCACAGAACCAAGGTAGTAATCTTAGCATCCTTAGTAGTGGGTTACCCGGATTTCAGCTCGAGAGAGTGAAATCTGAGATCTATCATATGTATCCAGCTCGAGAGAGTGGATTTGATAAGGACAAAGGGCTGGGCATCTTCCGTCAGTGTGAAGTTCGAGAGAATTCATCATAGAAAAGGTAATTGTTCGAGAGAAAGTTATCTTATAAATGGCTCGACCTACCCACAACAAAATAACCTACTGTTAGTATCAACATTCACCCTCTAAAGTAAAATTCGACAATTGGCTAGTAAATTCCCCAAGTTCTACTCTAGTACTTGTTTAATTCGTGTTTATTCGTGAAGTTGGATTGAAATTTGCTAAATATAACCATAACCTTGAAGGCATAACAAGTTTAACATTGAAGAGATTGTGTCAAAGTTTCATTTTCAAATTTGAAGGAAAAACTAGTCCCTTGGGACTCGACCCCAACCTTTAGTTGGGTTATATTACTATTAAACAAATACTGATACTTAGTATTGGATGAAGTATCTTTGATAGTGTTTATCAAAATGGCGCCGCTGTCGAGAAGTAGCGTTACTTAGAAATCTTTGATTGAAGGTTTGTCACTCTCAAATTTGTTGGTTGTAGTTAAATTGGTTTTGGCTGCATTGTGTAAGTGTTGGCTGGACTACATAGAAGTGGACATGAGTGAGGAAGAGATGAATGACAGTCAAGCAGGTCATCGAGATGGTATAGACGACATCAATAGTGTCTACAAGCCGGATCAATCAGGTGGAATTGGTGCAATTTGCATCCCACAAACTGATGGGCATGCGATGTTTGAAGTCACTAGTATAACTCTGCACCTTCTCCAACTGAGGGGACTATATGGAGGACTAGATCACGAAGACCCACATGAGCATATGAGAAACTTCATAGAGGTGTGCAGCCTTTTTTCATTCAAAGGTGTGTCGCAAGAGTCGATTCGGCTGCGATTATTCCCTTTGTCTTTAAAAGGAGAAGCTAATAAGTGGTTAACTGAGTTACCAAACAATTCCATCACATCATGGGAGGAGCTGGTTATAGCATTTAACACAAGATTTTTTCCTCCATCAAGGATGATGAAACTTAGAGATGAAATTCAAGGTTTCAAGCGATAGGAGAGGGAACCTCTCTATGAAACATGGGTGAGATTCAAGAAGCTCCTACTTAAATGCCCAACTCATGGGATGCCAAATGATTTGTTACTTCAATATTTCTATCGGAGCCTAGATTCGGTTAATAAATGAGTGATTGATCAGTTGGTGCGAGGAGGAAAAATGTTGCAATCGTTTGAGGTAGCCTCGTTTCTTCTAGATGACATGACTAGAATAGTGGTACACTAAAGAAGATTAAGTCTCCCCATTTCATTTTAGATTAACACAAGAGCAACTGGAAAAAGAGAAAGAAATGGATGAAAACATCAAGAAGATGTTGACCCAAATGGAAGTTCTACAAGAACACATGAAGGGAACTTGTGGAGTGTTCAGAGTTGAGGAGGGTTCGTCCTTAAGCTATTCAAAGCCTGGGGAGAATCAAGGTTGGAAATCCAGAAGAAATGAAAAGGGATTCTACCCACGCTATTTGCAGCGAGGTGGAAATCAAGGTTGGAAATCCAGAAGAAGTGAAAAGGGATTCTACCCACGCTATTTGCAGCGAGGTGGAAATCAAGGTTGGAACCATCATAAGGAAGTTGAGCAAAGGAGATGCCACCAAGATATTTCTGAGCAAAATGAGTATGTGAGAAGAGAGGATGAATATGAAGAGAACCACGCCTACCCAAGTGAGAGCCCAAAATCAAGAGGAGGTGCAAGCAGTCCCCGCGTGAATGATTTACTTTCATGCATTCTTGATAAAGTTGAAGGCTCAGATGATTTATTGAAAGGGATGAAAGCTGACTTCTCATCCTTGTACAATAAAGTAAACTCGCACGCAGATGCAATCAAAGTCCTTGAAGGTCAATTGAGTTTACTTTCAATACAATTGAAACAAAATATGGTGACAGATGATGAAGATAAAGGACTGGCCATTGTTACTCAGAGCGGAAAAGAAGTAAAAGGTGATGTGACAGGTAACGAAGAAGAACACATGCGGAATGAAGGCAAAGATATAGAGGAAGAAGAGATAAACATTCCTCAAGACATTACAAAGGAGCCGCAAAGTGAGGAGGAAAAGCACAAGCCATGTCTAAAAGCCAAGCAACCCTTATCTAAAATATCTCATCCATTCCCTCAACGCCTCAAGAAAAAGAATGAGGACGAGAAGTTCAAGAAGTTTCTATCGATATTCAAGACCTTATCGATTAATCTCCCTCTATTTGAAGCATTGTTGGAAATGCCGGGTTACGCCAAATTCATGAAGGAGTTAATCATAAAAAAAGGAGCTTGGATTTTGAGACGATCGAAGTTTCTCACAGTTGTAGTGCAATTATGACGAAGGAGTTGATCGAAAAGAAAGATGATCTTGGAGCATTCACCATCCCGTGTACTATAGGCATGCTCAAGTTCGCAAAAGCCTTATGTGATCTGGGAGCAAGTATTAATCTAATGCCTTATGTTATTTATAAGCAATTCGGGTTGGGTGAACCGCAGGCTTTGACTATGAGACTCTTGATGGCTGACAGATTGATCAAACATCCAGTGGGAATACTTTATAACATTTTGGTTAAGGTTGACCAATTCATTTTTTTGGCCCATTTTGTCATACTCGACTGTGACATAGATGCCAAAATTCTTATTATCTTGGGGAGGCCATTCTTGGCAACTGGGAGAGCATTGGTGGATGTTGAGAGTGGGGAATTGAAATTTCGGGTTAATGATGATGAAGTCACATTTGAGGTGTGAAAATCAATGAAACACCCAAGTGACATTCATGTAATCTCAACTGATGATATGATTGACGAGGCAGTGGCTAATGTGAGACATTTGATGTGCAGCAAAGAACCACTTGAAGTTGTGTTGGCTAAAGAAGAGTTTGAGGTTAAAGGCCAAGACGAAGTGATAGCCGTATTTTCAAGCATGGGGGATTTACAAAGACTCCAATGAAATTGGACATCGACTTAAAAAATCGAGAGAGCCCTCCCGCCAAACCATCAACTGAAGAACCACCAAATCTTGAGCTGAAGGTATTACCCTCTCACCTCTGGTATGGTTTCTTAGGTGCAAATACACCTTGCCTGTGATTATTGCAGTTGATTTACTTGATTGGCAAGTAAAATTGCTCCTTGAAGTACTGAGAAGGCATATAAAAGCCTTCAGTTGGACTATTGCTGATATAGTGGGCATCCCTCCAAGCATATGCACTCATAAAATTTAGCTTGATAGCAATTGTAAACCGAGTGTTGAACATTAGCGAAGACTAAACCCGCCAATGCAAGAGGTGGTGAAAAAGGAAATAATAAAGTGGTTGGATGCAGGAGTGATCTACCTTATTGCAGATAGCAAATGGGTCAGTCATGTGCAATGTGTACCAAAAAAGGGAGGAGTCACGATTGTCCCTAATGACAATGGGGAGCTTGTATTTATGCGACCGATGACAGGTTGGAGAGTTTGTATGGACTATCGAAAGCTAAATTCATGGACTGAAAAGGATCATTTCCCCATGCCCTTTATGGATCAAATGCTTGACCGACTATCCGAGAGAGGGTGGTGTTGCTTTTTGGATAGGTATTCTGGCTATAACAAAATCTCCATTGCACCGGAGGATCAAGAGAAAACAACTTTTACATGCCCTTATAGTACTTTTGCTTTCAAATGAATGCCACTCGGATTGTGTAATGCCCCGGCTACGTTCTAACGTTGCATGCTATCCATCTTTGCTGACATGGTGGAAGACTTAAGGAAGTATTTATGGATGATTTCTCAGTTGTGGGTGACACATTTACAGAATGGTTAGAGCACTTAGGACAAGTTCTCCGAAGATGCGTTGAGACCAATTTAGTCCTAAATTGGGAAAAGTGTCATTTCATGGTTAAGGAATTGTGCTTGGTCACAAAGTATCACAAAAGGGGCTGGAGGTGGACAAAGCAAAAGTTGAAGTAATCGAGAAATTACCGCTACCTATTTCAGTAAAAGGGGTTCGGCGTTTTTTGGGACATGCCAGATTTTATAAGAGGTTCATCAAAGACTTCTCAAAGATTGCACTACCTCTATGCAAACTTTTGGAAAAAGAGGTGAAATTCCACTTTGATGATGCTTGTATGGTGGTTTTCAAATGCCTGAAAAAAAACTGATTTCCACTCCAATCATCATTAGTCCTGATTGGTCAGAGCCATTTAAAGTAATGTGTGATGCAAGCGGTATGGCATTAGGCGTAGTGTTGGGACAAAAACGAAATAAACGTTGTCATCCCATTTACTATGCAAGCAAAACTTTAAACAATGCTCATGTAACTACACAGTTACCGAACAAGAGTTACTTGCAGTGGTTTATACGTTTGAGAAGTTCCGCGCATACTTGATAGGTACAAAAGTGATTATTCAAACTGATCATACTGCATTGTGTTATCTAATGGCAAATAAAGACGCCATACCGAGATTGATAAGGTGGGTGCTTTTATTGCAAGAATTCAACTTTGAGGTCAAAGATAGAAGAGGTTGTGAAAATATGGTGGTTGATCACTTGTCAAGATTGGAAGGCAGGGAGAATGACGAAAAGAAGATCAACATAAAGGATTTTTTTCCCGATGAACAGGTATTCGCGGTAACCCTCACACAACCCCCTTGGTATACTGATTTTGCAAATTATTTAGTGTGTGGAGTAGTGCCAGACGAACTGAACTTCTACCAATAAAAGAGGTTTTTGTTCGATGTTAAGAAATACTTTTGGGATGAACCATATTTATTTAGAGAGTGTGCTGACCATATAATTTGAAGATGTGTTCCGAAAGAAGAAGCTATTGAGATCCTATATGTGTGTCACGCTTCACCGGTTGGAGGTCATCACAGTGGTGTATGAACAACAGTTAAAGTTCTGCAAAGTGGGTACTACTGGTCGTCTCTATACAAAGATGCTCATGAGTTTGTCAAGAAGTGCACGCAAAGTCAAAAGCAAGGTCGAGTGTCCAAAAGGTACGAGTTGCCTCTGACGCCAACTTTGGAAGTGGAACTATTTGATGTATGGGGAATCAATTTTGTGGGTCCATTTGTGAGCTCATTTGGCAATTAATATATCTTGGTGGATGTGGATTATGTTTCCAAATGGGTAGAGGCTGTAGCTCTTCCAAATAACAAAGGAAAAAGTGTTGTTCAATTCTTGAAGCGCTACATTTTTGCAAGATTCGGGACTCCACGAGCCATTATTAGCGGTGGAGGATCTCACTTTTGTAATAAATGGTTCTCAACTGCATTGAGTAAGTATGGGGTGAAACACAAAGTAGCAACACCTATCATCCCCAAACAAGTGACCAAGTTGAAGTGTCAAACCGGGAGATCAAAAGCATTTTGGCTAAGACAGTGAATGCAAATAGGACTAATTGGTCTCGAAAGTTGGATGACGCACTATGGGCGTATCACACCGCATACAAAACTCCTATTGGGATGTCTCTGTATCAACTAGTTTTTGGTAAATCTTGCCATCTACCAATCAAGTTGGAACACAAAGCGTTGTGGGCATTGAAAGCTTTAAATTTGGATTGGACAAAGACCTCAATGGGGAGAGTGGAGCAGTTAAACAAATTGGACGAATTCAGATTCAGAGCTTATGAAAGTTCAACAACAAGGAAAAGAAGAAGAAATGGCATTATGCTAAAATTCTTAAGAGGGAGTTTAGAGTGGGAGAATCGATGTTACTATACAATTCCCGACTTAGACTCTTTCGAGGAAAGCTCAAGTCCAAATGGTCAGGACCATTTAGAGTGACAAGAGTACTTACCAATGGTGCCATAGAAACTGAGGGTCAAGAGGGACCTTCATTTAAGGTGAATGGGCAACGCTTACAATTATACTTTGGAGAATGCCAGGAGATTTCTTTGATTGAGGTGGTGTACCTGGAAGATGCGTGAGAGCATTTCCACGTTGTGCCACGACGTTAAATAAGGCGCTTCTTGGGAGGCAACCAAATTGTTAGTGTTTTAATTAATGTGTGTGTGATTTGCAGGAATAGGGATTTTGAGCGAGACAAAAGTCATCTTGGCGAGTCGCCAAACTATTTCGGCGAGCACGACTTGGTTCGCCTTATGGATCTAAAATATGAGACTGAGACTCTGGAACATTCGGCAGGATAACTTCACCGATCGGCGTATCACCGATGTGTTTAGTCGACCCGATTCTCCTTGCCCTTTATAATCAAGGATCAACCGGCGATGCTTTAAGTTCATTATGTGGATCACTGAGGTGTTCGGTGATCCACTACATCTTCGCCAATATGCCTTCTCTGGGAGTGTAGTCTACTGGAACTAAGGTAGATCTGAAGAACATTCGGCGCATCGCCAAGCACTCAGCAACCATTTCACTCCATTGCCATCGGGGAATTTAGTGAAGATTTCTCGTTACCCTGCTTTACTTATTGACACACTAAATTGCTTTCATTTCTTGATACTTTTTATTATTCGTAGTTCATGTTAAATTTCGATAATTGCCCGCTCTTTACCCACATTAAGGACAATGTGAATTGTTTTTGTTGGGGGTGTAGAGCCAACTCATGAACCTCAGCGAACCTCCTCCTTGTTTCAAATATCCGTACTTGTGTTGAAAGAGGCTTTTCTTTTGCAAATTTGAGTATCAGTTTTGATCAATATCGATGACTTGAATAGTGCTCATAATTGAACAAGCATGAATATGCGGCTACGATGAGGACAAGTGAAGTTGCATAGACAATATGAGAACTCTTTGCATCTCCTTGTGACTAGCCAATTATCGAATCAAGTCTCTTGTAATGAGCATTGCACACTAGTGAGAGTGTGGAGTCTTGTTTGAATTTAGTGTAAATGCCTTGTGTGATGAGCTTACCGTAACCATGCATGATGACACCTAGAATTTACCCCGTTGGTCCGGTTGATTTAGGGATGTGAACTCTTGAAATTATCTTAGGCAACTTTAAAGAGTGTGAACCAATTTGACATATACCTATTTTGTGGCCTACCCTGTGAGTGTGTGAACCTCTTTTGAACACTTTTTGAGCCTTAACCTTTTCTTGGAAGAAGCTTGATAAAAACATGACCTTTCTTGACCCATTACCTATAATCCTCATGATTTGTGGTTTGTTTGAATAGCCAACTCAGGCCAAAAGCCTAAGTTGGGGGTGTGGTAAAAAGAGAAGAAACATCAAGGAATGCAAGAAAGTCCATTCTACTCATGGTATTGATAAAACAAAAATGGAACCCCTTAAAAAAATGGGTTTCCAATGATCCATGGAAAGTGAATAATGGGATGTCTTGTGAGCACAGATGAAAATGATGAAGAAAAGAAAGGGAAGTGTTGTTCACACCACATTTCATGAGGACTATAACCATTGAGCCTAAATAACCATACATTTGCACTCAGCCCCATTACAAGCCTTGAAGAGACCTTTGTGATCTTGAGTGAGCTGAAGCAGGTATCGATTGGAAAATACGGGCAGACCTATAGGTGAAACAATGCATTATGTTTATCTTTGTGAGTGTGAGTGTGAGCGTTGCATTTGATTCTGAAGCTTTAAATTGTGAACCATTGTGTGAATATGGAATCGTTCTTTGTGTGAGGGCATTTGAACACTTTAGTTGAGCTTGAACTTGCATTTGAAGCAAATATTATGAGCTTGAGACTCTTATTGGTGAGTCACAACTTGAAACTTTGAATGCACATTTGTTCCTTGCATAAGTAAGTTGAATCTTTTTGGGTGCAGTCATGATTGAGTCTTGTGTAGCACTGTTTGAGGCACCCTTTTTTAAATTGCCGAACTTGAGTTTTACTTGAGGACAAGCAAAAGTTTAAGTTGGGGGTGTTGATGAGTCCACATTTTGGACTCATTTAGGGATTGATTTTAATAGAATCAGTGTCCTTAAATGTGCATTTTATCTCAATAACTGATGTAAATACTTGAATTTCAAACATTTGAACTTAGGGACAAAGCATGGACACTATGGAGCAAAAAGGAACAAGGCAGCTGAAAGAACGAAGAAGAGAAGGCCTGAAGATCACCCAAACCATTGGGCGAGTCGCCGAATGGCCATGATCTCACCTAATGTTCTATTGTGCCAAACCCTGGAAGAGGTGACCACGTTGGCGAAAGAAAAAAGAATTTGGTGGATCGTCGAACAACCATGATACCGCTTAAAGTTACAGAATGTCGGAGCTAAACTCAGGGTAATTTCGGCGAGCAGCAGAGCCAGTTGGCATGTCGTCGATCTATTCGGAGAAGGACAATCAGGTCGCCAAAGATTGTTGAAGAAGATCTGAACATACGCTGATGAGCGAAATAATAGACATAAGGCAATTCGCGGAAGTGTTTCGGCGATCCCAATCTGGATCACCTAAAGTTACGGTAGCCGAACCAAGAAAGAGTGAAAAACTGAAGGCGAGATAAAGAACAATCGGCGCGTCGCCGACCTATCAGCGACATCCGACTAACCTCGCCGAATAGTCTGTAACCGTCACACATTAGACTTATTTAAATTGATTTTTGGAAAGGAGGGGAGGCATTCAAAAATGAGGAAAAAAAACAACTAGAGAAAGGATACCACCAAAGGCTCTGGAGAGGAATTTTTATCGAAATATTCTTAGAGATTTTGTAATCAAGAAGATTTTTAGCTGATTTCTTCATAAAAATTCTCATTTCTGTATTCACTTATGGGAAGAAGAATGAATGTTAATTTTTCTACTTTTGATATGAGTGGCTAAAGCCCTTTTCTTGGGGTTTTGACTATAAAGCCAATTGTTAAAGTTTTGCTAAGTGGGTATTGTTGAAATGCAAATAGGGAGGTTAATTTGAAGTGGGCCTGAGTTGTTATTGTGTTTTGAAGTTGTTTTGCATATTTAGTGTAATTGATTCCGCGTTGTGAGCTTGCTCGGGAGATAAGCACAGAACCAAGGTAGCAATCTTAGCATCCTTAGTAGTGGGTTACCCGAATTTCAGCTCGAGAGAGTGAAATTCGAGATCTATCCTTTGTATCCAGCTCGAGAGAGTGGATTTTATGAGGACAAAGGGCTGAGCATCTTCCGATCAGTGATGAAGTTTGAGAGAATTCTTCATAGAAAAGGTAATTGTTCGAGAGAAAGTTATCTTATATATGGCCCGACCTACCCACAACAAAATAACCTACTGTTAGTATCAACATTCACCCTCTAAAGTAAAATTCGACAATTGGCTGGTCAATTCCCCAAGTTCTATTCTAGTATTTGTTTAATTCGTGTTTATTCGTGAAGTTGGATTGAAATTTTCTAAATATAACCATAGCCTTGAAGGCATAACAAGTTTAACATTGAAGAGATTGTGTCAAAGTTTCATTTTCGAATTTGAAGGAGAAACTTCTCCCTTGGGACTCTACCCCAACCCTTGGTTGGGTTATAGTACTATTAAACGAACGTTGATGCTTAGTATTGGATGAAGTATCTTTGATAGCGTTTATCAGTTATTCATGAGTTGAATAAAGTCAAGGTAAGTGTTCCTTTCAGATTCCTTTCAAGCTTATGTTATGTTTAGTTTCCCTTCGCATACTCGTACATTCAATGTACTGATGCTATTTGGCCTGCATCTTTTTATGATGCAGACACAGGTAACCAGGATCAACATCCAGCGCCTCATTGATCCAATTGAGCACTCAGAGTTTGTTGGTGAGCCCCCTTGCTTTTCGGAGGGCTTCTTTTTACATTGCTTTCTAGTTTTTCAGTTGTTAGGATGATCAGTGATCTTGTCCCGACATCCCTCTTTGTTTTAGAGGTTTTATAGACAAGTAGTTATAGTTCTTTAGTCTTTCCGTTTTCAGTTGTATACGTTTAAGACTTGAGTTGCCATTTTGGCTAAGTTTGATGTTTCTTTAAGACATTACATGAGTCATCCTTTTGAGACTATTCCTTGTGTTTAAGTCTTCCACTGAGTAAGTAAGCCAGGCCAAGGGTTCGCTTGGGGCAAGCAATGGTTCTCGAGTGTCAGTCCCGCCCAGGGTGTAGGCCCGGCATGACAACTGCCCAGATTAATCTCTTTAAACTAATCAAGTTTTGTGAAAGATATAAGTATTATTGAAAATATGTTATTAACACAAGAGATTGTTACAGATATCAGAAAGAGGGGTAAACCTTCAAATGTTATTTTTAAGCTTGATATGGCTAAATCCTATGATAAGGTCTCTTGGTTTTTCCTGATGAAGGTGCTAAGGAAGATGGGCTTTCCTTAAAATTTTGTTGACCTGATATGGAGATTACTGGCCAATAACTGGTATTTTGTTTTAATAAATGGGAAATCACATGGTTTCTTACACTCCACCAGAGGGGTGAAACAGGGGGACCCTCTATCCCCTACACTATTTATACTGTCAGCTAAAGTTTTATCAAAGGTCCCAAATGATTTGTTTAAGGATAGCCAGTTTCGGGGATATGGAATGCCAAAATGGAGTGCTAGTATAAATCATCTGGCCTATGCAGATGATACTATTGTATTTGCATCAGTCTACAAATATTCTTTGAAGAAGATTATGATAATGTTGAAGAAATATGAGACTCAATCAGGCTGAAAGATTAACAGAGACAAGAGTACGTTTTATCTTCACCAAAATGTAGCTGATGTTTATAGAACTCTGGTGGAAGAGTGTACAGGTTTTAATAGAGGTCAGTTTCCTTTTAAATACCCAGGATGTCCTATTACTCATGCTAGGAAAAGAAAGGAGCATTATTCTGATCTTATTGGAAGAGTTAAAGCAAAGTTACAGGCTTGGAAAGGAAATTTGTTATCTTATGGAGGTAAAGAAGTGTTGCTTGGAAGTGTATTGCAAAGTGTTCCTATCCATGTCCTTTCTGCTATTGTTCCTCCAGTGTGCGTATTAAAAGAAATCCATAATATCTTTGCCAAATTTTTTTGGAGTAACAAAGTCACTGGTGAGAGCAAACACTGGGCTGCCTGGAACAATATTTGTTTACCTAAACATGAAGGAGGTTTAAGTTTTAGATCTATGTTTGACATGTCTCAAACTTTATATGTTAAGCTTTGGTGGAGATTTGGAACTCAAAATTCTCTATGATCAGTTTTCACGTGGAATAAATATTGTAAGAAGCAAATACCAAGTTTAGTACAATGGAAAGGTGGATCACAACTATGGAAGAATATGTTGATGAATAGGGATATTATTGAACAACATATGTGGTGGGAGCCTAGAGGTGCTACTTCTTCTATTTGGTTTGATAATTGGACAAGATTGGGTCCTCTTTTTTCACAAGCTATAGAACAGCAAACTTGCCATAACATGAATGATATTGAGATCTTCCCGAATGATAATGGGTGGGATTATGATGAGATGCAAATCCAAATACATGTACATGTAGTGGAACATGTCAAACAAAATATGGAGTATGTGAGACATGATGATGTTTCTAATAGGCCTTGGTGGACTAAAACTTGTTCAGGTAAATTCACAGTCAAGAGTGCATGGGAGGTACTTAGAAGGAGAAAAGAGGAGATTGATTTCTACAAGAAGCTATGGGTACAAGGGTATTCCTTTCAAAATTTCATTCTTGGCTTGGAAGGTGTGGACAAATAAAATTTCAGTTGCCACTCTAATGGCATAATGAAATTCAAATAACTCACCAATGTGTGGTTGTTGTGAGGTTCCAGTAAGGGAAACAATAGAACACTTATTTTTAAAAGGGGAAACTGCTAGCACTGTGTGGGCTTATTTCTCTAATGTAGATGGTTTATTGGGACCATGGATTCAGGTGAAACAAGTGATAAGGAAATGGTGGGACACAAATGGTAATCCTAGACAAAAGATGGTCTATCAAGCAATTCCTAATGTGATCTTATGGTTAATATGGAGGAGAAGAAACACATTGTTACATGGAGGTTCATACTCTATCAACAAGGTGATTTGGGATATTAGTAATACTATCAGAAATTTCATTGAGATGAAATTCAAGTACACAATCATTCCTAATAATTGGCCCCAAATGGTAGCTCTATTTGAAGTATATAGGTCTGTATTTCAAGACTCAGGTGGTTAGATGGTTGTTTCCACATGTGGTGTAGTGGAAATGCAATACATATGGGGCATGTAGAGGTAATTCTGGCCCAAGTGCAAATGCATTTTGTATAAGAACTCAACAGGTGACCTAGTAGGTGCTAAAGGGGTGAGGATTCAAGATTCTGCTAGCATTGTGATAAAGCCATTGTTATGAGGGGAGGTTTACAGTACTGTTGGGAACATGGTTTGGTACAAGTTTTATTAGAGTCTGATTCTTAGGCTTTGGTGAAAATGCTTAATGGAGAATGGGATGTTCCATGGAGTGTGACTTTGGAAGTCAACTCCATTAACCGAGGGACTTGATGACACTAAGAGTACAAAACTCCTTAAGGGAGGGAAATACTCTTGCTGATTTTTTTGCTAACTTAATTTTTCATTTTGCAGGTACATTTGAGTTTAATCAATTTCAGGAAGTTCTTAGAGCAGGGAAAGTTATAATAAATGCAGACAAGTATGGTTTTCCTCATCTAAGAACAAGACAGACTAATCAACCTATGTCTAACAATACATAGATTTCCTAAATAACTGATAAAATATTCCTAATCTAAGCAGGGCTATATACCATTTCAGTCTGATCCTAGGAAGTTCCCAAAGCTGAATATGAAAGAGATATTAGGAAGGGAAAACCAACTAAGCCAAAGCTAAATTATTATTGTTACTAGTAAACATTTTCGCGCTTTCATATACTATTGATTTAGCAAATGAAATGGTAACACTGAGTCTATCCAATAACCTATTGTACTGATTGGCCACGCGGTCATAAAAACTATTTATAAATTCAAAATAAATCTTATTTAAATATTATCGAGACAATAATATTTCTTTCATGCATATCCTTGAAAAATCAACACTATACATTAAAAATTTTCTTCTAATAAAATAAAGTAAATGTAGAAATAAGTAGAAATGAATGGTATATTTAATATAGTTTCTTAATTCTTTTATTTTTCAATATTTTTTACTTTTTACATTTTTCCTATTCCCATTATCTAATCTCCCCCTCATTTGTTCATATATTTATTTATTATATAGAAGAGTCATGATTATGACGACCAATGGCAATTCTGTAATTTTAAACATTATTTATAGGCAAAGTTATAAATTTATAATTATATAATTAATGGTCAAAATAATTTTCTAGAAGAATTCAATTTTCCTTTTCAAGAATCACAAAAAGTTTTGTTTCATGTGTGGCCCCATAAATTCATTTTGTTTTATTTTTAAAAATCAATTTGTATTTGTTTGATTATAATAATAATATGAAAAATATTTACACCTTTATACTCTTGACAATTCAAATTGTTCATCTACATTTATTACTACTACAACATATTCAGTATAATCCTATAATCTTCCGTGTATGTAGTTTCCTTTTTAATTATATATAATGTTTTTTAAACATAAGTATTCATATAGTTTTATTTAACTTATTTATCTCCAAAATAATATTTATTTTATCTTAAAAATTGTGACTTAAATAAGAAAACAAAAATATCACAATTCTAAAGAGATAAAAAAGAAAAAGAAAAAAAAGATAGAGTTGATAATGTAAGAATTAAAAAAGAAAGACAAAATAATGACTGCATAATTGTAGTTTAAAAAAAAACACATAACCGATTATCTATTATATAGAAGAGCTAAGATTAGGACGACCAATGACAATTTTGTAATTTTAAACATTATTTATGGACAGAGTTATAAATTTATAATTGTATAATTAATGGTCAAAATAATTTTCTAGAAGAATCCAATTTTCCTTTTCAAGAGTCACAAAAAGTTTTGTTTCACGTGTGGCCCCACAAATTCATTTTGTTTTATTTAGAAAAATCAATTTGTATTTATTTGATTATAATAATAATGTGAAAAATATTTATACCTTTATACTCTTGACAATTCAAATCGTTCATCTATGTTTATTACTACTACAACATATTCAATATATATAATCCTACAATCTTCCATAATTTCCTTTATAATTATGTATAATGTTTTTTAAACATAAGTATTGACATAGTTTTATTTAACTTATTTTATCTTAAAAAATTTGTGAATTAAATAAGAAAACAAAAATATCACAATTCTAAAGAGATTAAAAAAAATAGAGTTGATAATGTAAGAATTAAAAAAAATGACCAAATAATGACTGCATAATTGTAGTTTAAGAAAACACATAACTAATTAGCGGGATAAATTTTGAAATAGTATATATAAATGAGATCAAAAATTAATTTGACATAAAATTATATATCATATACTTAGGAAACTTCCACAATAGATAAACTATGGATTGACCTTCATATAATAGTGAGTTGCATTTTTTAGTCTTAATTTCTACTTCTTACAATCTTGAATTATGATAAATTAGTGTCATTCGTCGAGAGTTAGGAGCATATTAAATATTAGATTATGAATGCTATACAACTTAAACATAAATGTTTTCTCAATTGATATCAATACTTGAATTTCAAAATTAAGTTACTTTATTACCTTATTTATATATATATTTTTTTTATTATCAACATAATATTGATAAAAAAAATACTATAAAAAATGATTGTGAAAAAGCTTTAGTATTTTCATTTAAAATTTTGTTAAAAGGCATAATAGTTACAAAAACTTAAATTTTATAAATATAAAATTGATCTAAAGTTTGTACTCATTCCATTTCGATTTATGTAATGTTTATTTGACTTCACATGAAGTTTTTTTTTTTTAAAAAAAACACTTTTAAAACTTGTGGTCTAAAACAAACCATAGATATTTATATGACTATAAATCATCTTACTAAGAATAAAATGAATATTTTAAAGTCAAAATGTTATTAAATATATTAATACATCATTCTTTTGAAATTGACTACAAAGAAAAATATGTCACATAAATTAAAGTAAAAATTACATAAATTTTCATAGTGTTAAGAGCTAATTACATTATATCCCTACTCTTTTTCAAATAACAAAAAATTCTTAGAATTAAAAAATTTCGGATACATCAGCAGACATGCGAATACATCGATCGTGATACATTGTTATTCAGGAAACTTGCAGACATATAGCTCACGGATGAATCCAAGAGAGGAGGGGTGTATTCGAGAGGGAATATGGATGTATCCGAGAGGAGAGAGATGTATCCAAGAGAGGATAGGGATGTATTCAAGAGGGGATAAAGATGTATTCGAGAGAGGATAGGGATGCATCTGAGAGGAGATAGTGATGTATTTGACAGAGGATATGGATGTATCGGAGAGGGGATTTTTGTAATTGTTTTAAATGCTAGGAAATTTTAGAAATTATAATAAAATAAGATGTGAAATTAGGTAAAAAAAAAATTAAAATTAAAATTGAAAAGATAATTAATTATATTGGGCCCGTGAACGGTCCTTCAATTATCTAGTACACTAAATAATAAGCTTTAGTTTAGAAAATAGGTTACTTTCTCTCGATTTTTCATTATTTTATTTTTTTCTCCGTTTTCTCACCCTCTCTAATCCTCTGAGATAATATCTCAAATGGTCACTCAACTATGGATATCTTTCTCAAAAAGTCACTCAACTATGGATACTTTTCTCATAAAGTCATTTAACTTTGTTTTATAACTCAAATGTCACTCACTTATGTGTAGTTATCTTAGAAAGTCACTCAACTATGAATAGTTATCTTGGAAAATCACTTATCCAATCTAAATAATTTTTTCATTAAATTTTGTTGACATGAAATTTTTATTTTATACTAAATTTTTAAAAAATAAAAAAAAGTGTGTCATTTTATTGATGCACCCCACTAAAATTATATAGTAATATATATTTATCAAGACTTCATTTTATATGAATTTAAAATAATATTTAAAGCAATCACTCAAATATGACTATATAATTTATTACACTAATTTTTCTCATATAATTAGAAACATTGGAATCTTTGTTATTGTCTAACTATAGTTCAAACGTTGACATATATAATTAAATGATTACTCAATTATAAGCTAATTTTTTTTAATATAAAATACGTAACTGAGTTGTTTATTTATAATTTATATTGGTACTTTAGATATAATTTTATCTTACTAACTATAGTTATAAATTTTGTTATATTATATATATTACCTAATTTTAGTGGGACACGTCAATAAAAAGATTACAATGAAGACTTTTTTATTTCTTAAAAATTTAGCTTAATATAAAATTTTCAAGTCAACAAAAATTAATGAAATAAATTGGTTGGGTGACGTTCTATTTAAAATATCAACAGTTGAGTGACTTTCTAAGATAACTATTCATATTTGAGTAACCTTTTAAGATAACTACATATAGTTGAATGACTTTTGGGTTAAAAAACAAAGTTGAGTGACTTTCTGAAAAAGTTATCCATAGTTGAGTGACCATTTAAGATATTATCTCCTAATCCTACTTCCTCTTTTTGTTTCGTTACTTCCTTCAATCTTTCCTATGTTGAATTATTTATTTTATTGAATTTTTTTCTTGTATCTCTAGTTCTCGTTGCTAGTCAAAGATTGTGCTCTAATTTTTAAATAATCAAAAAGAAAATTTGCTTCTTTCTACTTTAGTATTTTCATCGCCTATTCGAAACTAACGTTTTTAATCTTTCCTTGTCTTCTATAGTAATTGTCTTCTCCTAGTTAATCGACAAATTATTTAGTCAAAGTTAGACTTTTAAATTAAAATGATAGGCATTAACAAATTAAAGAGACTTAAGTACAATAAGTGGTACTTAACTATGAGTAGTTGGAAAAAAAGTGACCTTTGATTATTATTTTTTGATTTCAATAACAAAAACAGATTAAGAAAATAGGAGAATGGTAAAAAAAGAAAAAAAAAATATGGTTGTTGATTATAGAGTTGTAACATCACCTTGTTTATGTACAACTCTATATAAATATATATAGATATAAATTTTAACTTACAAGCCCCCATATATTTTGATAAATTAAAAAATTGTGATGATAATTCAACTTAAGTTTTTTGATTTGTTAAACGATTTATAATAACTCACATTCAAATTACTCATGTAAAATACAAATTCAACACATACTAAAATGAGATTATTCTAATTTAAAAAACACAATTCACTCTTTTTTAGTTGGAACTAAACTTTAAACTTCAAATATGCCAAAATTAAGTTTGATTTCATTTCTCAACCAATCAAGTTTGTCCAGAAGAAAATATGATTTTATTGGCATTATTTTTTAAAACTAAGATCAAGCTTGCCTTCTGATTTATAAATAGTTAGAAATAATATCAATGAAAGCAACAATCAACTAAAGTCTATACGGCAAGAAAATTTTCTTTGAGCATTCCTAATTTCTTATTCATGAACCTTTTATTATTTTCATAACCACCTATGAAAAAACACACAAAGGAAAAAAAATATTATACATAAAATAATGAACAAAAAAAATCAATAAATTTTAAAAAATGAAACACAGACACGATGTTTATTAAGTAAAATTGAACCTTCTAGATATTTAAATAATAATATTTACAAGCATAATCAAAAAGATATATTTGAAATGCTCATAATAAATAGTTTGATAAACAGTACATTTGCTGCTCTTAAAATATACCAAATCTCATTCATGCAATGACGAACCTTGATTTAATATCTCTTTTATACTTTGAATAATTGTTGTAGCCAGTTGACACATTTTTCTTCTCACTTTCTGTAATTGATGAAACAAACTTGCCTAGCATAGTGGGGAAGCTGTTGGAGCTTTGTTCCTAAATTTCTATAATTTTATTGAGTGTCAGAATTTGAAAAGGTGCTGTATTTAATACCTATAATAAGTATTAATTATAGGGTAGGAGATGGAGATTATTGCAATGAATTTTCTGGGCAAAAAACGTGCAACACTAATGCTTACTATTACAACATTAATAGAGTATTAATACCTGTTCATAAATGCTAATTATGGGGAAGGAGAAGAGATCATTTTTTGTGCAAAAAACGTGCAACACCAATGCATATTGATACTAATACGGCACTAATGCAATAATAATGCTTTTATGTTTTATGTTTTAATGAGGAGAATTAAATAATATGCTTTAATGTTCAATAAAAACTTGAAGCAATGTTTTGTAATATTTTTTGTCTTTTAAAATGAGAAAAATTGCCAAAAAAAATCACAAAAAAGAAAAATAGTGATGCTGCCCAATGAGACATGCCACCTCATTTTTTTATTATTCTCCTTTATATATATAGAGAGAAATTTTTTAGCCTAGATGAACGGTATGTAAAATTGAAAACAAAAGAACACTTAAGCTAAGGACGAAACTAGCAATTCAATTATTAATGCCAAAACAGCTAATACCAAACGTGATTCCAATGAATAAAACATAATCAAGAGCAAACAAAAAAAACGTTGAAATACAGAGAAGATTAGATTCATTTTTTTATCAAGTTAAATGAAAGAATATGCCAACATTAGCAGTCACATACTTTAATATAAGTAAAAATGATATAAAAAGGGATTGACTGAGCCAAACACCGACATTTATTATCACCATCTCTTCAATGACAAGCTTTAAAACAAAGTATCCGGCTTAAATTTTTTCGAACACATGAACATGAACCAGATTTTTTTGGATAAATCACCACAAGAAACAATAGCCGCCTGTTGGGACAGAGAACTGGATAAAATTTGAACACGAAGTTGAGCACTTTCATATTTTTATTGTAACTATCATTTCAAAATTTTGAAAAGTTAAATACAGATAAGAGCATTCCTTGACAAATCTATAGAGATTGAGACATGCTATGAATATGGAGAACTCAAACAAGAAGCAGTAATAATGGCATGGAGCAACATGTAGATATGGACCTCCAAAAAAAGAGATATGGCAGGAACTAAGGAGTCGTTTGGTGCGAGGGATAAAAATAAATAGTCCTGATAAAATTTTGATGTCTTGTTTGGTTGACATGTTTGAGATAACTTATCCAACCATTTATAGAATAGTGATGAGGTAAGTTATCCTATAAACATGGTGAAACAAGTTATCCTAGGATAACTAATCCCAGGATAATTAGTCCTGGGATAGCTAGTTTCCAACCAAACGACCCCTAAGTAACAAATCAACACGACAATTGATTTGTGAATTTTCAAAATAGTAGAGCAGTCAATACGGGATAGACCTGTTGGGCCGGCCTGGCCTAACCCGGGATTTGATAAGGTTGGGCTACAATTTTTGGAGCACATTTAATAAAAGAGTTTTTTAGCCCGGCCTGAATAAGTCTGCTGATTTGTGGGGCTTGAGAAATATGGATAGGGCTGGCCTGTGGGCCAAATAAAATTAATTAAAAAATAAAAAATAAAAAATAAAATAGAGTATTAAAAAATAACAAGAGTCAACTCAAAATCAGTTTAAAGTTTGAAATATTACAATTTAAATACAAATTATGTTTATAAAATGCATATTACGTAAAATAAAAATTCTCTAAAATTTCTAGGAGTCACTACATAGGCCGTAGCCTAAGGAATATTATCATAGTTTTTTGTGTTTTATTATGATCATTGGAAAACAATTTGGTTTATATTTTTAGTTAGTTATTTATGCTTTTACTTGAAATCAAACTTAATAAATATTATAATGATAATTTTATTTGTGATTTGATTAACAAGTAGTAACACTAACATCATGTAATATTATCTTGTCGATATTTATGATAATATTTTTAAATTATAATTTAATTTAAAAAATTATAAAAAAAATATTTTACGTAAAGAGGGCTGGCCCGGCAAGCCCGTAGCCCACGTACTTGTGGGATGGGCCGACCATTTTCTAGCCCACACCAAAAATGGGTGAGCCCGGCCTGACCTGTCAAATTTCAAAGTTTGTATGGGCTAAGCCCGAATGGGGTGGGCCAGCCCATATTAACAGCTCTACAAAATAGGTAGAAGAATCAAAAGTCATTTAACTACAACAAAGGGATCTGCGAAGAGAAAATGAAGTTGTTACACCCAAAAGACAGTGAGATAATTCTACATACGACTATCATATTAGTTAATTTATGAGACTCCTACGTCTATTTAAAATGATGCTGACAATAACAAGCAAAGTGAACCCAAACGACTTCTAGTCTTGCCTAATATGAAAACTCCAACATGGATAAGGAAGAGCAAAACCCAACAAGGCTAAATTTTTTGGGAGAATTAGAATATGGAACTCAAATAGGTAGACATAACGTGCAGAGAATATGATGATTGTGTAACGATCCGGAAAATGATAGAGTAAATCTAGAGCCTCACATGTGAGTTTGGAGTCGAGAACTTAATGAAATGATTATATTTGAATTTGACCCAAAAAGTTCTTAAAAATGTGTTTCGGAAATTACCGGAAACTTGTTTAGCTGTATATAGAAAGATCCGTTTCGTTTTTCGAAAATCCGACTTCATATTCTTGTTTAGGGGGTCAAATTGAGTGGGAAATGGGTCTAACCCAAATTTTAGAGCAACCGTATCAAAAT
>JAJOOR010018190.1:0-38232 GCA_036250505.1 Solanum acaule | reverse complement strand
TTAAATGTGTGGATGTAAATAAGTTTTTTTATTATTCCGCACTATTTTCATTATTGAATGCAATGAATGACTATGTGGCTTGTATAAGACCCCTTCGGGGTCGAGTACGCCTTGTTACGACTTGGGGGTGCTCCCGGGTCGTGACACTATCATGGTAAGGCCAATATAGTAGTAGATGCTCTTAGCAGACTATCGATAGGTAGTGTGGAACATGTAGAGAAATAAATAAAGAAACTAGCAAAGGATGTTCACAGTCTTGCTTGCTTAGGAGTTAGTCTTATGAGCATATTATATGGTGGTGTAACAGTTCAGAATGGGTCAGTATATTCATTGGTAGTGGAGGTTAAGGAAAACGAAGACAGTGATCTGATATTGCTTCAACTAAAGGGTGCAGTCCATTAGTAAAGAGTTGAGGTTTTCTTCCAAGGGGGAGATGGTGTGCTTCGCTATTAGGGTCGATTATGTGTTCCTAAGGTGGGTGAGTTCAGACAGCATTTTCCTGCAGAAGCCCATAATTCCAGATATTCTATTCATCCAGGTGCCACTAAAATGTATTGCAATCTGCAGGAAGTATTTTGGTGGAATGGTATGAAAAGGGATATAACAGATTTTGTGGCTTAGTGCCTCAATTTGTCAGCAAGTCAAGGTAGAACATAAAAAACCAGGAGGTATGATTCAAGAGATCAACATTCCTACTTGGAAGTGGGAAGTTATCAACATGGACTTTATTACAGGTTTACCTCATTCTCGCAGATAATATGATTCCATTAGGGTGATAGTTGATAGAGTTACTGAGTCTACACGCTTTTTGGTAGTTAAGACTACAGATCCGGTGGAGGACTATGCCAAGCTCTACATTAATGTGATAGTCAGGTTGCATGGGGTTTCTTTGTCAATCATCTTAGATAGAGGTCCTCAGTTTACCTCTCATTTATGGAAGTCATTTCAGAAGGGTCTTGGTACTCAAGTTAATCTTAGCACAACATTTCATCCACATACAGATCGTCAGGCAGAACGTACCATTCAGACCTTAGAGGATATGTTCAGAGCTTGTGTGATCAATTTCAAGGGTAGTTGGTATGATCACCTTCCTATTTTAGAGTTCACCTACAATAATAGCTACCATTCCAGCATTCAGATGGCCCCTTATGAGGCATTGTATGGGCGTTGATGTAGATCTCCAATTGGTTAGTTTTGTAATGACCCTAAAAATGAAATAGAAAGAACTAGAGCTTCACGTGTGCTTTAGAAGTTGGTAAATTGATAAAATCACGAGTTTTGGCTTTTAAAGTTTTGTTTGAATTATTTTGAGGTCAAACATCAAGAAAGGACCATGACGTTTGGAAACTAGTCTTTTGGGTGCTAATGTGTTGTTCAAATTGTTGTGCGTTTGAGGTTTAAAACTGGTAAAAGTGACCCTAACACCTAGACAGACAAGTTTAGGGGTTAAACATCTGGGTATGACTCCCAAGGACCACCCTAAGGGTTCTTGAGGAGGACCCTAAGTTAAAACCACCAAGCTACCTAAAGTGGGTGATATATGGCCATGACTTACGTTCAGTAGGTCCACTTATGCCCCGTAAGTCTACCTCTATAAGTCAAGACTTAGCCTAGGGAGCCATAGCTCCCATGTCCAAGTCTCGGTCACAAACGACGAGCCAACATGACAATCTGTCACTCCACCTACGGTTCGTATGTGTGGAGTCGTAGGTCGCACCTGCAAGCTGTCAAGTGACACGGCCAAGCCAAGGGTGGTTTGGTAAATTCCACTCTTGGCCAATTAAATACTTGGACAATTATTTTATGTATTTTTAGGTATTTTAAGTATGTTAAAACAATTAAACCTCCATTTAGAATTCATTCTTCAAAATCAAAACCCCTCTTTCAAAAAGGTTCTCTCTAGAACACCATTGAAGCTCAAGAACAAGTTGGAGATAGGGTTGAAGATTTCTATTAGTTTCTTCAGCAAATTCAGGGGGAATTCAACTCTAAGGTATGGTGACCTTTGATCCTTGATTAACTATTCTTTCAAGGAGTCCAATCAAAGGGTTTTTCAAAAGTCTTCTAAAGAACAAAAGTCTTATTCTCTATTCTAGGCATGGGTTCATAGGTAAACCATTTTCAAAGTCATTATGTTGATGGATTAAGGTTTTATTTGTGATTTTAAGATGATTTTATATGGAATTCCTTCAAGAACCCATGTTTTGACTAAACTCCTAAATTTAACTTATGAAGTGGGTTTTGTGATTATGAATCAAAGTTGATGAAATTTGTTCTTAGATTGAATTGATTTATTGGTTCCTATTGTAGCCTATACTTATATTTGGCGAATTGTTGAAGAATTGAGTAATGTTGATTATGGCTTTGGAGAATGGTAAGTTAACCTAATTTCCTTACTAATGCAAAATTGATATAGAATTGTTCTTGCATGGATTGATCCACTTATGGCGGAGGTGTTTATATATTGATTGTATTAGGATCATGGCCTTGAAGGAATTATGTGGTGATTGGTAGTATTCTCATGTTATGGTATATGTGAGGGTATGTTGTGAAGGTGTTCATGTGATCTCAATTGTGATTTTGTATGAGGTGATATTGGTATGTGATGGAAAGTATGTTCTCTCTTAATGTTTATATGTGATGATGCTAAACTATGAAGAGTCTATATATGATGATGTTGTCTCTTGATTTGGTAAACTTAGGTGCCTTTTATTGATATAGGAAAGCTTGTTGAATGTGAACTCTTCACTTGGTAGGCTTAGGCATCCTTCTCTTGAGTGATGAATGTATCTTGACTTAAATGTCTAATTGAGCATGAATTGGTAGACCTAGATTGGTAACCCCTTCTTAAATAAATGAATGTCTAGAATCGGCTAGACCTAAGCATGGTGCCCTTTCTATGAATGAGTAATGAGGCATTCTAGGTTATACCTTGAATCGACTAGACCTAAGCATGGTTCCCTTTCATAATGAGTCTATACCCCTAAGTGAATTTAAAACCTTGAAGCGGTAGGCCTAAGGGCGAAGACTTTCTTCTTGTGTGAAATGATAGACTTAGAGTTGGTGTACCGGAATGGTAGAAAGTCCTCTCTAAGAAATTTAATGAGCTATCCTTCATGAGACATTGATTATCTAAACCTAAGTATTGTGCCCTTCTTGGTGAAGGTAATATGGGTCGGCTAGACCTAATGATGATGCCCTCTCTAGTACATACATGTGAATGAAATTACTATATGGGATCTAAGGCTAGCACTGAGTGGATATGGTTAAGATGGTGTCTCTTCCCGTAGAAAAGGCAAGACTCCAATGAACATCTTTGGATATTCCCTTAACCATGTTCCTACATGGGTTGCTTACTAGTTCTACCCTTGGCAGGTAGAACACCTTCCACGGAGTAGGGAAGACTCCGGATTCCATGCCTAGCTTGCATGGTCTATGTGTGTTAATGCCTATTCCCATCACGTGGGATGTGCATTCTAGTTGTTGGATAGGTTCTACAACGTGTAGATAGGAGAATAGGATGCTATCTACACATGGCATAAGTAGGCTTTGAAGATACTAAAGTGACTTCCCTGAGCCTTAATGATTAATTTGTGAAAGTCCTCTATATGCATGAATTTGTCCAAAATGACTCTAAAGAACAATTTTGACTTGTCATTCTTATAGTATATTGCATTTCTTTCTTATATTAAGGAAATAAACTACTTAGTATCTTATATTGAAATATAATGGTTCTTGTCTATAGTATCATTTAGGAACACTTAGGTGTGTATGAATGAGGTTTTATGGGCGGCTACTTCATGTGTCACTCAAGTGTGCCTTAGGGTACCTCTAGATCGAGATTCTAGGATGATAGTGTGTATCTTACTTGGTATACTTGTATAGGAGTTGCATATTGATACATGTGAAGCATCATTGCTTGAGATGAAGTATAAATGCGAAGTAAATGCTTTATATGTTGGTTGTGATGTAAACTATGCCTTATTTGTTCATGACTTGTAAGATTTCTCAAACATAGCATATGCATGGGTTTCCAACCAAAACGTCCGTTTAAAAGCTTGTTTTTTCATGGTCATCATACTTAGTTCTTAATTTTGCTAATCCATATTTCCTCTATTTTCTACTAAGTGTAGGTGCGGGAAAGTGATTGAGTTGGCTTATAGTTGAAGCTTGGCATTAGAGTTATCTCAAGATCTTTTGGTATGTCCTCATATGTTCTAGGACAAGGATTCTATATTTCTAGTGTCTTTTTTTGCTCAAGACACTTTGTAATAGACTTTAGTATTTTTGATTATGTAAAGGGCTGTAACCCTATCTTGTATGTTTGTCTAAGGATGGCCATGTGAGACTAGTCTTCTGCTTGCGTATAAAGATTTTTAAAGAAGTTGACCATTGAGTCTTATGTTTTGGATTAAAAGGTTTTAAATTCTTCGCTACTTCTATATATTGGATGTTATGAATTCTAAGGGTTTGTATAAGACCTCTGAGAGGTCGAGTACGCCATGTTACGACATGGGGGTGCTCTCAGGTCGTGACAAACTTGGTATCAGAGCATAAGGTTTTGGAAATGGTTCTTAGGTTCAAAGTCTCACAGGCCACGTCTAGTAGAGTCTTGTTCATCGGTGTGAGTCGAGACACATCTATGAGCGAGAGGCTATAGGATGTTAGAAGTTACCCTTCTTTCATTATTCTTGATGTTGTGCCTTAGAGTGTGGTTCTATAAGTGTCCTTTTCCTAATCCTTTCTCTTGTGTTTATAGGATATGAATAGAAGGGCAAACCCGAGGAGAGTGAAAGAGGAGATTGTTAATGAGGGAGTTCCTCCTTGAGGTGGTCAAGGTCTTCAAGGTGACCAAGTTCCTATAGGCAACCAAGAGAATAAGGTTCCGGTGGTTCCCCCGGACATGACTAATGAGGAGATTAGAGTGGCTCTTCTCACCCTTGCTCGAGCCCTGACGACTCAAACAAATAGATATGTGGGGCCTAGGGTGAATGCTAATGAAAGTACCATGAGCTCAAGATTGAGAGACTTCGTGAGGATAAATCCTCATATCTTCCTTGGTTCTAGAGTGGGAGAAGATCCCCAAGCATTCTTGGATGAAATTTATAAGATAGTCCATGCTATGGGTGTATCTTCTAGGGAGAAGGCGGAGTTGGCTTCCTACCAATTGAAAAAGGTGGCCCAAGTTTGGTTCACACTATGGAAAGCCAATAGGGTAGTTGAAGTGGGTCCCATAGAATGGGAAGAGTTTAAGGAAGCATTCTTAGGAAGGTACTTTCCCTGGGAAAAGAGGGAGTATAAGATTGAGGAGTTCATAAATCTTAGGCAAGGTAACATGAATGTGGAGGAGTATTCTTTGATGTTTACCTCGTTGTCTAAATATGCTCCATCTTTAGTCTCCAACCCTAGGGATAAGATTAGTAGGTTTGTGACCGGTGTAACCGACCTTGTTAATAAAGAGTGTCGTACGGCAATGCTCCATAATTATATGGATATTTATAGACTCATGGTGTATGCTCAATCCATTGAGGAGTCAAATCTTAAGAGGTTGGGTAGAGATTTGAAGAGAGGTAGATTCGATGAGCCAGGTCAACCTAGGTCTAAAAAGAGAGCTCCTAACCAATATTCTTCAAGTGCTCCTAAGGTTAACGAATAGAGAAGTGGTGGTTCTCAATTTTTTAATCCTCCTTGCATCACTTGTGGTAAGAGACACTATGGGAAATGTTTAGCCGGAACTAGTGGATGCTATGGGTGTGGAAAAAATGATCAGAAGGTGAGATATTGTACTACTCTTACGGCTAGAGGAAGAGAGGCCAAGCAAGCTTCTTATAGTGGTCCAAATCTCGTTGATCAAAAGAAGACTCGTTTCTATGTTCTCCAATCTAACAAGGAAGCAAATCTGGATGACGGTGCCGGTAAGTTATAGTTCCTTGTTTTGTAATGAGATCCTTATGTTTTAGTCATAGTAGCCTAGTTGGGTTTCTCCAAAGAAGGGGATGGCACGTTGTATGGTAAGGTTGTTGCGAGTGTTGAGATTCTTATCTCATTCCGTCTATTCCTATTCAAGCCTGAGACTTAGAGTTTCTAGTAGCATGATGCATGTTTTGGTGTGTTGTGTGAAAATGAGTTTCCATATGTTTCCTTATATTATGCATGTTTTAGCGAATTCTAGTTAAATGAGAAAAATGAGTTTTCATAAACTTTGTTCCTCATGTTGATATGCATCTATGAGGAGTTGCCTAAATGTTGCATTAGCTGACTTGTTGAGCATGCTTAAATATATTATTGAAAATGTTGCATAATTGTGCTTTTATGATATATTTGCATTATGTGCTTAATGATGATGTTTGGAGAAGGAAGTTCCTCCAATGAAATGAGAAACGGTAAAGTTGATGCATAAGGAGTTGGTTGATGTGTTCCTACTTTCTTGAATTGCATGAAGTTGTTTGATACTTTTATGTGGAGTTGAAGTTCCTCCTAGCTATGTGTATGGTATATGATGTTCCGTGTATGAGTGTGGGATGCTAGTCTTGAGTCATTACCCTTAATGTGTTTTAAGTGTCATTCGTGGACGAATGTTCCAAATTCGGGGATAATGTAATTACCCTAAAAATGAAATAGGAAGAACTAGAGCTTCACATGTACATTAGAAGTTGGTAACTTGTTAAAATCTTGAGTTTTGGCTTTTAAAGTTTTGTTGGAAGTGTTTTGAGGTCTACCGTCAAGAAACGACCATGACGTTCTGAAACTAGTCTTTTGGGTGCTAATGTGTTGTTGTTGAAATTGTGGTCTGGTTAAGGTCTAAAACTGGTATAAGTAACCCTATCACCTAGATGGACATGTTTAGGGGTTAAACGTCTGGGTACGACTCCCCAAGGACCACCCTTAGGGTCCTTGAGGAGGACCATAAGTTAAAAACTCCAAGCTTCCAAAAGTGGGTGATCTACGGTCATAACTTATGGCCAGTAGGTCCACTTAGACCCCGTAAGTCTACCTCTGTAAGTCAAGATTTATCTTAGAGAGCCTTAGCTTCCATGGCAAAGACTCTATCAAAAACAACGAGCCAACAGGACGGTCCGACACTTCACATACGGTCCATAGGTGTGGAGTAGTAGGTGGCACCTACAGGCTGTCAAGTGACACGGCCAAGCCAAGGGTGGTTTGGTAAATTCAACCCTTGGCCAATTAAATACTTGGAAGGTTATTTTATGTACATTTAGGTATTTTAAGTATGTTAAAACAATTAAACCTTCATTTAGAATTCAATCTTCAAAATCAAAACCCCTCTTACAAAAAGATTCTCTCTAGAACACCATTGATGTTCAATAACAGGTTGGAGCTAGGGTCAAAGATTTATTTTGCTTTCTTCTACAAATTTGTGGGGAATTCAACTCTAAGGTATGGTAACCCTTGATCCTTGATCAACCTTTCTTTAAGGGATTCCAATCAAAGGGTTTTTCAAAAGTCTTCTAAAGAACAAAAGTCCTATTCTCTATTCTAGGCATGGGTTCATTGGTAAAACATTTTCAAAGTCATTATGTTGATGGATTAAGGTTTTATTTGTGATTTTAAGATTATTTTGTATGGAATTCCTTCAAGAACCCATGTTTTAACTAAACTCCTAAATTTAACTTATGAAGTGGGTTTTGTGATTATGATTCAATGGTGATGAAATTGTGCTTAGATTGAATTGATTTATTGGTTCCTATTGTCGTCTATACTTATATATGTTAAATTGTTGAAGTATTGAGTAATGGTGATTATGGCTTTGGAGAATGGTAAGTTACCCTAATTTCCTTACTAATGTAGAATTGATATAGAATTGTTCTTATATGGATTGATCCACTTATGTTGTTGGTGTTTATATGTTGATTGAATTATGCTCATGGCCTTGAAGGAATTATGTGGTGGTTGGTAGTATTTTCATGTTATGGTATATGTGAGGGTATGTATTGAAGGTGTTCATGTGATCTCAATAGTGATCTTGTATGAGGTCATATTGGGCTGTGATGGAAAGTATGTTCTCTCTTAATGTTTATATTTGATGATGATAAATTATGAAGAGTCTCTATATGATGATGTTGTCTCTTGATTTGGTAGACTTAGGTGCCTCTTCTTGTTACAGGAAAGCTTGTTGAATGTGAACTCTTGACTTGGTAGGCATAGGCATCCTTCTCTTGAGTGATGAATGTATCTTGACTTAAGTGTCTAATTGAGCATGAATTGGTAGACCTAGATTGGTAACCTCTTCTTAAATGAATGAATATCTAGAATTGGCTAGACCTAAGCATGGTGCCCTTTCTATGAATGAGTAAGGAGGCATTCTAGGTTATACATTGAATCGGCCAGACCTAAGCATGGTGCCCTTTCATGATGAGTCTAGACCCCTAAGTGAATCTAAAACCTTGAAGCGGTAGGCCTAAGTGCGAACACATTCTTCTTGTGTGAATGATAGACTTAGAGTTGGTGTACCAGAATGGTAGAAAGTCCTCTCTAAGAAATTTAATGAGCTATCCTTAATGAGACCTTGATTATCTAAGCCTAAGTATTGTGCCCTTCTTGGTGAAGGTAATATGGGTCGGCTAGACCTAATGATGATGCCCTCTCTAGTACACACATGTGAATGAAATTACTATATGGGATCGAAGGCTAGCATCAAGTGGATATGGTTAAGATGGTGTCTCTTCTCGTAGAAAAGGCAAGAGTCCAATGAACATCTTTGGATATCCCTTAAACTATGTCCCTACATGGGTTGCTTACTAGTTCTACCCTTGGCAAGTAGAACACCTTCCACGGAGTAGGGAAGACTCCAGATTCCATGTCTAGCTTGCATGGTCTATGTCGGTTAATTCCTATTCCCATCAAGTGGGATGTGCACTCACGTTGTTAGATAGGTTCTGCAACGTGTAGGGAGTAGTATGGGATGCTATCTACACATGGCATGATTAGTCTTTGAAGATACTAACGTGAGTTCCCGAAGCAATAATGGCTAATATGTGAAAGTCCTCTATATGCATGAATGTGTCCTAAATGACTCTAAAGAAGAATTTTGACTTGTCATCCTTACAGTATATTGCATGTCTTTCTTATATTAAGGAAATAAACTACTTAGCATCTTGTTTTTTCATGGTTATCATACTTAGTTCTTAATTTTGCTAATCCATATTTCCTCTATTTTCTACTAAGTGTAGGTGCGGGAAAGTGATTGAGTTGGCTTAGAGTTGAAGCTTGGCATTAGAGTTCTCTCAAGATCATTTGGTATGTTCTCATATGTTCGAGGACAAGGATTCTATATTTCTAGTTTATGTTTATGTTCAAGACACTTTGTAATAGACTTTAGTATTTTCGATTGTGTAAAGTGTCGTGACCCTATCTTGTATGTTTGTCTAAGGATGGCCATGTGAGACTAGTCTTCCGCTTGCGTATAAAGATTTTTAAAGTTGTTGACCTTTTAAGTCTTACATTTTGGATTAAAAGGTTTTAAATTCTTCACACCTCTGAGAGGTCGAGTATGCCATGTTACGAGTTGGAGGTGCTCTCGGGCCTTGACAAACTTGGTATCAGAGCATAAGCTTTTGGAAATGGTTCTTAGGTTCAAAGTCTCACAAGCCATCTCTAGTAGAATCTTGTTCATCGGTGTTAGTCGTGACACATCTATGAGCGAGAGGCTATAGGATGTTAGAAGTTACCCTTCTTTCATTATTCTTGATGTTGTGCCTTAGAGTGTGGTTCTATAAGTGTCCTTTTCCTAATCCTTTCTCTTGTGTTTATAGGATATGAATACAAAGGCTAACCCGAGAAGAGTGGAAGAGGAGATTGCTAATGAGGGAGTTCCTCCTTGAGTTGGTGAAGGTCTTCAAGGTGACCAAGTTCCTATAAGGAACCAAGAGAACCAGGTTCCGGTGGTTCCCGTGGACATTACTAATGAGGAGATTAGAGTGGCTCTTCTCACCCTAGCCCGAGGCATGACGACTTAAGCAAATAAAATGTGGGGCCTAGGGTGAATGCTAATGAGAGTACCATGAGCTCAAGATTGAGAGTCTTAGTGAGGATGAATCATCCGTTCTTCCTTGGTTCTAGAGTAGGAGAAGATCCCCAAGCATTCTTGCATGAAATTTATAAGATAGTCCATGCTATGGGTGTATCTTCTAGGGAGAAGGCAGAGTTGGCTTCCTACCAATTGAAAGAGGTGTCCCAAGTTTGTTTCACACAATGGAAAGCCAATAGGCCGGTTGAAGCGGGTCCCATAGAATAGGAAGAGTTTAAGGAAGCAATCTTAAGAAGGTACTTTTCCCGGGAAAAGAGGGAGTGTAAGATTGAGGATTTCATAAATTTTAGGCAAGGTAACATGAATGTGGAAGAGTATTCTTTGAAGGTTACCTTGTTGTCTAAATATGCTCCATCTTTGGTCTCCAACTCTAGGGATGAGATGAGTAGGTTTGTGACAGGCGTAACCGACCTTGTCTAGGAATAGTGTCGTTCGGCAATGCTCCATAATGATATGGATATTTCTAGACTCATGGTGTATGCTCAATCCATTTAGGAGTCCAAGCTTAAGAGGTTGGGTAGAGATTTGAAGAGAGGTAGATTCGATGAGCAAGGTCAACCTAGGTTTAAAAAGAGAGCTCCTAACCAAGATTCTTCAAGTGCTCCTAATATTAACCAAAAGAGAAGTGGTGGTTCTCAATTTGTTAAGCCTCCTTGCACCACTTGTGGTAAGAGACACTATGGGAAATGTTTAGCTGGTACTAGTGGATGCTATTGGTGTGGAAAGAATGATCACAAGGTGAGAGATTGTCCTACCCTTACGGCTAGAGAAAGAGAGGCCAAGCAAGCTTCTTATAGTGGTACGAATCTCGATGATCAATAGAAGACTCGTTTCTATGCTCTCCAAGCTAAAAAGGAAGCAAATCCGGATGAGGGTGCCGGTAAGTTATTTTTCCTAGTTTTGTAATGAGATCCTTATATGTTATTCATAGTAGCCCAGTTGGGTTTCTCCCAAGTGGGGGATGGCACGTTGTATGGTAAGGTTGTTGAGAGTGTTGAGATTCTTATCTCTTTCCCTCTATTCTATTCAAGCTTGAGACTTAGAGTTGCTAGTAGCATGATGCATGTTTTGGAGTGTTGTGTGAAAATGAGTTTCCATATGTCTCCTTATAATATGCATGTTTTAGTGTTTTCTAGTGAAATGAGAAAAATGAGTTTTCATAAACTTTGTTCCTCATGTTGATATGCATCTATGATGAGTTGCCTAAATGTTGCATGAGCTGATTTGTTGAGCATGAATAAATATATTATTGAAAATGTTGCATAATTATGCTTTTATGAGAAATTTGCATGATGTGCTTAATGATGATGTTTACAGAAGGAAGTTCCTCTAAGGAAATGAGAAACGGTAAAGTTGATGCATAAGGAGTTAGTTGATGTGTTCCTACTTTCTTGAATTGCATGAAGTTGTTTGAGACTTTTTATGTGGAGTTGATGTTCCTCCTATCTATGTGTATGGTATATGATGTTCTATGTATGAGTGTGGGCTGCTAGTCTTGAGTCATTACCCTTAATGTGTTTTAAGTGTCATTCGAGGACGAATGTTTCCAAGTGAGGGATAATGTAATTACCATAAAAATGAAATAGGATGAACTTGAGTTTCACATGTACTTTAGAAGTTGGTAACTTGTTAAAATCATGAGTTTCGGCTTTTAAAGTTTTGTTTGAAGTGTTTTGAGGTCAAACATCAAGAAACGACCATGACGTTCGGAAACTAGTCTTTTGGGTGCTAATGTGTTGTTGAAATTGTTGTGTGGTTGAGGTCTAAAACTGGTAGAAGTAACCCTAGCTCCTAGATGGACATGTTTAGGGGTTAAACGTCCAGGTACAATTCCCCAAGGACCACCCTAAGGGTCCTTGAGGAGGACCCTAAATTAAAAGCCCCACGCTTCCAGAAGTGGGTGATCTACGGCCATGACTTACGGCCAGTAGGTCCACTTACGCCCCGTAAGTTTACCTACGTAAGTGAAGACTTAGCCTAGGGAGCCTTAGCTCCCATGGCAAAGTCTTTGTCACAAACGACGAGCCAACAGGACGGCTCGTCATTCCACCTATGATTCGTAAGTGTGGAGTCGTAGGCCGCACCTGCAAGCTATCAAGTGACACGGCCAAGCCAAGGGTGGTTTGGTAAATTCCACCCTTGGTCAATTAAATACTTGGATGGTGTTTTTATATATTTTTTAGGTATTTTAAGTTTGTTAAAACAACTAAACCTCCATTTAGAACTCATTCTTCAAAATAAAAACCCCTCTTTCAAAAAGGTTCTCTCTAGAACACCATTGAAGCTCAAGAACAAGTTGGAGCTAGGGTTGAAGATTTCTATTGCTTTCTTCTGCAAATTCATGGATAATTCATCTCTAAGGTATGGTGACCCTTGATTCTTGGTTAACTTTTCTTTCAAGGAGTCCAATCAAAGTGTTTTTCAAAAGTCTTCTAAAGAACAAAAGTCCTATTCTCTATTCTAGGCATGGGTTCATTGGTTAAACGTTTTAAAAGTCATTATGTTGATGGATTAAGGTTTTATATGTGATTTTAAGATGATTTTATATGGAATTCCTTCAAGAACCCTTGTTTTCACTAAACTCCTAAATTGTACTTATGAAGTGGGTTTTGTGATTATGATTCAATGTTGATGAAATTGTGCTTAGATTGAATTGATTTATTGGTTCCTATTGTTGTCTATACATATATATGGTGAATTATTGAAGAATTGAGTAATGTTGATTATGGCTTTGGAGAATGGTAAGTTAGCCTAATTTCCTAACTAATGTAGAATTGATATAGAATTGTTCTTGTATGGATTGATCCACTTATGGTGGAGGTGTTTATATATTGATTGTATTATGATCATGGCCTTGAAGGCATTATGTGGTAGTTGGTAGTATTGTCATGTGATGGTATATGTGAGGGTATGTTGTGAAGGTGTTCATGTGATCTGAATTGTGATCTTGTATGAGGTGATAATAGGTTGTGATTGAAAGTATGTTCTCTCTTAATGTTTATATGTGATGATGATAAACTATGAAGAGTCTCTATATGATGATTTTATCTCTTGATTTGGTAGACTTAGGTGCCTCTTCTTGATACAGTAAAGATTGTTGAATGTGAATTCTTGACTTGGTAGGCTTAGGAATCCTTCTCTTGAGTGATGAATGTATCTTGACTTAAGTGTCTAATTGAGCATGAATTGGTAGACCTAGATTGGTAACCTCTTCTTAAATGAATGAATGAATGAATGTCTAGAATTGGCTAGACCTAAGCATGGTGCCCTTTCTATGAATGAGTAATGAGGCATTCTAGGTTATACCTTGAATCGGATAGACCGAAGCATGGTGCCTTTTCATGAAGAGTCTAGACGCCTAAGTGAATGTAAAACCTTGAAGCGGTAGGCTTAATGGCGAAGACCTCCTTCTTGTGTGAAATGATAAACTTAGAGTTGGTCGATTGGAACGGTAGAAAGCCCTCTCTAAGAAAGTCAATGAGCAATCATTAACTAACCTTGATCAGCTAAACCTAAGTATGGTGCCCTTCTTGGTGAAGGTACTATGGGTCGGCTAGACCTAATGATGGTGTCCTCTCTAGTACACACATGTGAATGAAATTACTCTATAGGAACTAAGGTAGAATGTTGACTTGTCATCCCTATAGTATATTGCATGTCTTTCTTATATTAAGGAAATAAACTACTTAGCATCTTATACTGAAATATAATGGTTCTTGTCTATAGTATCCTTTAGGAACACTTAGGTGTATATGAATGAGGTTGTATGGGTGGCCACTTCATGTGTCACTCAAGTGTGCCTTAGGTTAACTCTAGATAGAGATTCTAGGATGTTAGCTTGTATATTACTTGGTATACTTGTATAGGAGTTGTATATTGACACTTGTGAAGCATCATTGCTTGAGATGAAGTATAAATGCGAAGTAAATGCTTTATATGTTGGTTGTGATGTAAACTATGCTTTATATTTTCTTGACTTGTAAGATTTCTCAAAGATAGCATATGCATGGGTTTCCAACCAAAACGTCCGTTTAAAAGCATGTTTTTGCATGGTCATCATACTTAGTGCTTAATTGTGTTAATCCATATCTCCTCTATTTTCTACGAAGTGTAGGTGCAGGAAAGTGATTTAGTTGGCTTATACTTGAAGCTTGGGATTAGAGTTCTCTCAATGTCTTTTGGTATATCCTAATATGGTCGAGGACAAGGATTTTATATATATATTTTTTTTTTATGTTTAAGACACTTTGTAATAGACTTTAGTATTTTTGATTGTGTAAAGGGACGTGACCCTAACCTGTATTGTTGTCTAAGGATGGCCATGTGAGATTAGTCTTCCGCTTGCGTATAAAGATTTTTAAAGATGTTAACCTTTGAGTCTTATTTTTTGGATTAAAAGGTTTTTAATTCTTCACTATTTATATATATCGGATGTTATGAATGCTAAGGGCTAGTATAAGACCTATGAGAGGTTGAGTACGCCATGTTACGACTTGGGGGTGCTCTCGAGTCGTGACAGGTTTGAAGTAGGTGAAGCAGCCTTGATAGGACCAGATTCAATTCATGATTTTATGGATAAAGTGCAACTCATTAGAGATAGAGTGAAGACAGCCCAGAGTCGCGAGAAATCCTATGCAGATGAAGGGAGAAGAGAACTAGAGTTCCAAGTTGATGATTGGGTTTTCTTGAAAGTGTCGCCTATTAAAGGGGTGATGATATTCGGCAAGAAAGGAAAGCTAAGTCCTACATATGTAGACCATTGCAAGATCTTGAAAAGGGTCGGTAAAGTGGCTTATGGGTTAGAATTGCCAACAGAACTAGCAGCAGTGCATCCGATTTTCTACATTCGTTGTTGAAGAACTGTGTGGGTGATCTAGTATCTATTGTACCTTTAGAAAGTGTGGTTGTGAAGGATAGTCTCACATATGAAGAGGTACTAGTTGCAATCCTTGATTGTTACGTACGAAGGTTGAGAAACAAAGAAGTCGCTTGAGTCAAGGTTTTGTGGAGGAGTCAGTCTGTAGAGGGAGCTACTTGGGAAGCAGAAGCAGCCATGAATGCCAAGTATCCTCACCTCTTTCCTTCCGATTCCATTCCATCTTGAGGTAATAGTTCCTCTTCAGTTTTTCTTTCCAGTCATTCATGTGCAGCTTCTGTCTTAGCATCATGTTCCTTCAGTTGAATTTGAATTTCAGCATATTTGCATGTTCTTGGAACTTAGTTCAGTCAGAAATCAGTTTCAAGTGTTTATTGGTAGGGGTTGCAGCTCTCTCCCACCATTTCAGCTAGTTTAGTCTTCATTCGAGGATGCATGTTTCCAATAGGGAGATAATGTAACACCCCGTATGCTAGAACACACCAAATTGAAGATTTCAGGTATTGCAGGTGGAACCCACGGGTAACATCCACGGACAGTAGGAGGACCCACGGTCCGTCCCACCGGTCAGTGGTTCACCACCTGCGACCCTTTACCAGAACCATAGAAAAATTAGAACGCAGAAGGAGAAAGAGTCAACCAATTCCCAGTCCAAGAACACAGCAGCTTTTCATTAGTTTCAGTCTCGAAAGCGAAAGATTTCTCCGTGGAATTCGTCACCAGGTATGTGGGATTTCACTAGTGGGTTCCTTTTGCCCATTAGGTCCCAAGAATTCATTCAGATTCTTGATACCCTTAATAATTTATAGGCTTAGGATTTCTAGAATTTCAGCGGATCATTATGAATTAGTTGGTTTAATATTCCTAATCAGATTATGATGATTTTAGTCTGGTTTTGCGTAGATACCTTCATAAATTCTGAACCCTAGCTATGTAGTTCTTTTAGTTCATGAATTGCACATGTTAGGTCAGATATTTTAGTTATACATGCCTCAGATTTAAATGTTTCATTATTTAGCATATTAATGTTGCATTTTTGGTTAGCATGTCAGTATTTTGAGCTATCCAGTATTACAACATTTCAATCATAAAATGTTAATTACCTTATCAATTGGGGACTAGGGTCAGTCACCCTCAAGTCCCAGAACTATGTGCCCCGTGGGTTGTAAGTCCCCTTTATGGGCATCATTTTAGTGATCACGTGAGCATGCCTCTATACCTCTAGTAGGGTATATTGGGTCCTCTTGATAGGGCATATAAATTGGACTCCACATTTAGCTCATGTGGTCTTATGTCGGTTATTAGTAGCTCTCACAGTTCATTCAGATTCTATTGCATTGACTATGTTATCAGTACAGTTCAATATTCAGTGTCAACATGATATAAGCTTGTTCAATGCATTTAGTTTAGTCATGTTCAGTATTTTCAATATCCTTATCATATTCAGATTATATCATTGCTTTATTACTTATTCAGTTATGTTATTTTCCAGTTTTATTCTATCTTGCATGCTCAGTACCTTTCAACTACAAATGCATACTCAGTGCTACATCTTCTCGTGATGTAGGTTCAGGTCTTCATTAATCAGATTATGCATAGATCGGTTCCCCATCTTCAGTTCAGTAGCATCAGTGGTGAGCCCTCATTCTTCGAGGTTACTTGATATGTTATCTTTCCATTTTAGTCTTTACTTTTTAGGCTTTTCTAGAGTTTGGTGGAGCATGTCCCAAAACTTTTAGTCAATTTAGAGGCTTATTTCAGACATAGTTAGATTCAGCTATAGTGGTAGAAATTTACTTTTCATTTGTGTTCAAACTCTAAGTTGTCATTTATTCAGATAGTATATGGGTATTTCCCCATCATTTCAAATTATTCATATGACTTAGCTTCCGCACAATATTTATTGATTCAATTTACTTTAGTATGCTTATGATATGCCAGTAGGGTTAGCTTGGGGTCACTCATGATACTAGGTTTCGTGTCCGTATCAGGGGGGGTAGCCTCGGGGCGTGATATAGACTAAGGTGGAAAACTTATTCATCCTAAGCAATACCCCAAAACCTGGTTGTCGCGTGTACAAGCCTTTAAATACATAAGTGTGGAATTTTAAAAAACATACAAGTCTCAATCTTTCTTTCTCAAGTTGAAAAAGTATAGCTAAAGGAAAAAGATGGCCTGCCAAATGATAAAAAGATACCTCTTTAAGTCCTTCACAAGCTTCGAGATCAAAAGAAGGAGATAAAGATCACACAGGTCAGGGCTCGGAACCTACACAAATGTTAAAGAAAGGGATAAGTACCAACAACACAATACCCAAAAGGCAACATACTAAAAAAGAAACTAGCTAGAAAATGAATACCCCTTACTCTCCAACCAAATCTCTTCAAACTACAGCTTGCACAAAAATCAGCCGAACCTAGCAATTCTACAATATACGACTTACAAGGCCTAATATTCATAGTTAAATCTTCACAATTCAGAAGTAAACAAATCCAATAAGTCAATATCAACATCAAGTAGTTTAGTCACATGCAACATGTACATTACTCTCAAGTATCAAGTGAGTCACGCATAGGCATTAAAGGTATCAAGTCACATAATAAAACCTTCACTAGAACCATTTCCCATCTACACAATATGACTAGCCGAAACCATTTACCATCTACATAATATGACTAGACGAAACCATTTTCCAACGGTTTTATATCAAATCACTAGCCAGAACCATTTCCCATCGGATTTATATCAAAACACTAATTGGAACCACATTCCATTGGCTTTATATCAGTAGCCAAAACCATTTCTCATGTGCTTTACATAGCATGTATAATCATGGTGTTCATAATCAATACATACAAGAAATATCGCACCACACGGAAGAGACAACAATTCATACAATTCAAATGCACGTTTGTGCTTTCAAGAAATCCTTAAATCAATAAACAAGGGATATAATATGGCAATTCACATCATCATGATTAATATATAGCCCTTTTAATTTCACCCCATTTTATTCATTTAGATATCATAAGTGGACAATTTAAATCCTACACCCCGTCCCCCTTACTATGAACACACAATCAACAAAGGAAATATATGAAATCATCTAGAATACAAGGTTTAGGAAGCCGCTTGCCTTAAATTAATCAATAATCACTTCAAGAGTTGAGTCTTCCCCTTTCGAACCACTTCCAAAGACACAAAATCTAAATTAATCAAGTATTCACATTCACCCATTACAAACAACATTTCCCACATAAATTATGTAAAGAAATGGGTTAAGCAAATCAAACCCAATATCAAAACGGAGATTTGAATCTGGAAAACAATACTTGAAAAAGATATTTAAGGCTTTGGAAATTCATTAGTGAAAATCATTTCGGAAAAGAGATCAAAATGACTTCTCAATCTCCATTTTATCTAAGAGCTTGTGTTATTAAAAACCTTGCCATTAACCAACTAAAATCCCACATTTCAATGTTAAAACATATAATTACTCAATGGAAAATGATGGTTTATGATCAAGAAAACTTACCCACTAATGTAGCACATAAAATCTTTTTCAAAATTCTCCACTAAGGATTTCCCAAGTTCAAAAATGATGAACTGGGGCTTAAATCCCTAAATTTGCAGAAAAAACCCTCTTAGGTATCACGCAAGTGACCAGAGCGAACCCAACTAGAAATGCGGACTTTGCATCTGCGAGCAGACCTTCACTTAATCAAAGGTCTCTTAAGTGATGGCCACTTCGCAAATGCGAAGTTCAACTGAGGTTGACCCTTCGCAAAAGCGACCTAAGCCTCGCAGAAGCGAGCCAATTGTCGCAAAAACGGAGATGCACCTAAACTAAAACATTAGAAAATTACTCAAATTGCAAGACATTGAAAGGAAACTCAGATTCGTTAAGAACACTGTACACACAAACCACATTTGCAAATCAATTATATAAGACGTTCCAGACTCGATGGAACCGTCAAAATACAAATCTCAGGTCTCGTTTACCCAACATTTGTGAAACACACATGAAATGAACTCACATCTAAAAAGGCTAAAACAAGCCTGAACCTCTCAAAAATTAACCAAGACCTAACCTAATCCTAAAATCATCCCCCCAAATCCAATGGAACTTTTTAAATTCTGATCTAAGCATCCAAGCCCTAAATGTTTACTAAAGTCAACCCAAACTCTCAATTTCCACAAATTCACAACTTAAGACCTCAAATTCTAAAAAGGACTTTGAAACTAAAATCGACAACTCTCACTACTCAGATTCCATATAGGGGGATTCCATTATGATACTCGAAATTACAAAAAAACTCCACAAAAATCCAACAACCACTTTCTTAACAACTTATCCTTTAATACTCACAAACATCTCAAATTCTCAAATTTTAACTCAAAGTTCGAAACCAATTTTTTAAAGTCAATCATACAAGTGTCGGGGTCGATTTGGGAGGGGAAAACAATCAATTCTTGAAACTTTGCAAAACTGACCGACTGGATCATTACAATAATGGTGATAAAATTTAGGAAGTACAATATTACAATATATAATAGGAAAGGTAAAATGACCACAATTGTTTTCAATCATTAGATTTTAAATTATGACTGTGAATTTTGCAAATTCAAATTTTTAATTTAAAAAAATTGACATGTCATCAATTAAAACAAATAATGAAAAATATTAGCATTAAAAAAATGTAAAATTTCATTTTATTCAACAAATGTCAGTTGACAAAAAAAAGTAAAACAATTAACATGATTATGTGAATGGGTCAATTAAAATAACATTTAAAAAAAGTATGAATATTTACTTTTAGGATAAATATTAATTATGACGATTTTAAAATATTTACTTATATCATAAAATATTTATCATTCTAAATTTTATTAGATATAATCAATCATGCATTTTGTGACTACTAAAAATAACGATCGTTGGATCATACTAACAGAGGTAGTTGAGAATTTGAATTTCAAAAACAAGGATTTTTTTATTATTTGTGTTTCTTAAAAAGAAATAGAATTGTTTAAATTATAATCAAGAGTCAATCATTAGTTTCAAGAAATTATACTAATTTAAAAAGTTAAATTCAATTCAAGTATAATAATGATGCATATCTTCAAAATCCCATTTTCTAAATTTAAATTTCATTATGTTTACTCAACTTTGAAATTATTTTAATTTGATACTTTTTAAACATACTTAATATATATATAGTAAATATAAATGATTTAGTTTTATATTTTGGAAATTTATATACTAGAAAATTCCACTAATCATCTACGAGCTTACTTCAAGTCATATCATGTGTGAAAACATGTATTATTAGTGAAAGAAAAATTCTTTTATTAGTTAAATTTGTTTGCTCAAAGATTTGGGAGATTTTATTTATTGAATACCTCTTCAATTCATATTTTTTCTTTTATTTTTTTCCCTCGAAATTTTAAAAATTAAATATTTTCGTATAATTTATTTAAACTGTTGACTTCTTGAATTGTTTCATATTTATATAACATTTTAATTATCTGCAAACATAATAAATTCTTTGCAATTTAAAGCAGAAACGACAGGATTGACACGATGAAATAGTTTAAAGTTTGTTCATCATTAAAGTATACTGGAATTTTCTTTTAATTAAGGATTTATCCTGTTGCTATTCCTTGTCGATCTAACATATCTTTGTTGCTAGACTCGTCATGTGAGGCTGCAGTATTTATGTGCAGCGAAATGTTGGCACATTTGATGCTTGAAAACTAATGATTAATATTAGAATTGAGTGTATTTTTGTATGATTTGATGTGCTTGTTGAATGTGTAGACAGATTCTTGCTTGTGTGGAAAAACGAAAAATGAAGCAGAAGATGATGGTGATCAAGTGAAGACCATGAGCAACAAGATGGATCGTGGTCCTAGTCATGAACCGTGGTGCAGGTCGTGAAGCATTTCTAGTATAAAGGCTTGGAGGAGTTGAGATTAGGTTGGACCAAGTAAATACCACGGCCAGCCTCACGGACGTGGTCATCATAACGATCCGTGGATGGGCAAGGAAAAGTTGATAGAGGGGTTGAACCAAGTGAAGACCATAGACAACTTCATAGGCTGTGGTCCTCACAACAATCAATGGTGAGAGTCGTGATTATAATCCAGTGCTTAAGGTTAGAAGAGCTGAAAGATGATTTAACCAAGTGAAGACCAGGAATGACTTCATGGGTCGTTGTCCTCACAACGGTCCGTGGTGAGAGTCGTAGTGATGACCTAGTGTTGACCTTGAAGATCCAAAGTTGCAAAAGAATCAAGTGAAGACAACGAGGGCCTTTACGGACCGTGAAACCCTTGACAGGTCGTAGATGTAGTCGTGAAGTGCCCGACATTTCAGTCCTACTTCGAGTAGGACTCTTTTAAAAAAAATATTTTTGAATTAATTAGGTCAGTTTTTATGTTTCATCTTATCTGACCTTGAACGACGAAGAAGTTTCCATTTATTCTTAGATTTTTATTTTTGACTTTTAATATTTAATTAAGTTCGAAGTTGGGATTTCTGGTTTTTGGACTATCGAAGTGGCTTGTTGATTTGCTTATTCTTGTAAGTAGTTCTTAAATATGTTTTCATCTGATATTTCTTAATTTTTACGTGAAATAATGAGTGGTTAAACACCACAAATGGGATTGTGGGATCTATGGCGTAAAACCAAAGTGTAATTCCATAAAACGAGTGAGAGGCTATTTATATTTGCAAATTATAATATAGATTTCATTATTTATTTATTCTGATGAGTGCAGGCACTGGAATAAGCCTGTATCTAATATTTGTTCGAGAGAAAAATAATAGTTAGGAAAAATCTAAGTTAATTGGAAGAAATAGAGTCAAAGTTTGAGTTCGAGAGAAAAAAAGTTTAACATCAATGTAAACGAGGGTAAAATTAGTAATACTCTGGGACCGAGAGGACTTAAGTGAACATTATCTGATTAGACTGAGAAGTATCATATATATCTAACTCATCTGTATTTTGAAGAGATAAATTGCCTGAAATTAAATGCGGAAGAACATTAGGTGTAACGTTATAGTGAACACAAACCTGGTTTCTTTTAATGAACGAAACAACTTGTGAACTGAAAATTTGTTAATTGTTAATCTAGATTTAGATTAAGATCTTAGATACTAGAACATCACAACTAAACCCATTTTACTTGCCGTAATTGGTTATTAAGGAAATAATAACGACCTTTGAGTAAAACGTGACAGTGAAATCATTTCTGTAAAAGAAATTCTCTGTGGGATCTACCTCAACTCACGTTGAGTTCTATCAATTGACTTCGACCGTTTATATATCTTTATTGAGGTGTAAGTTTAGATGTATTAAATTTTGGTGCTGCTGCCGGGGAATTTCAATTCAAAAGTGCTTTACTATATTTTATTCTAAGTGTAGTTGGATTTCCTAATTTTACGTCTTGTTCTTTGTCTCTGTCTTTTTCAGGTAATCTCGACTGTGTATGCTAAATACCAAATGTAAGGGAGCCCCACTAGTCCCATACGATCTAGAACTTCGGAAAGCAATCCGCAAGATGGTGAACGCACAAAAACTTGAGGTGCAGAGCCAAAGATTCGGATTGAAAGTTGAAACTGTCGCAAGAGGTATTCAGTCGAATGCTTTGAATAACCCAACTAGGGCAGTGGACAAAAACGTAGCAATGGATGGAATCATTCCTCCTCACCACCAACGAATAGCTCTAAGGGGTAGACCACAACCTCCAGCTCACATGATGTATGAAGAGGATGACTTGCACTTGGATGGAGCTGGAGCCACTAGAGCAATAGTGTTACCTGCACTACCTCCGCGTTTTAAGTTCACAATCACCAGCACTATGATTCAACTATTGAATCTGAAAGTTATGTTCAGGGGTGCAGCAGGTGATGATGCTAACCAGCATCTGATGAATTTTGTGGCAATCTACAAATCGCAAGAAATTCTTGGAATTAGCCAGACAACAATGAGATTGAGGCTGTTCCCATTGTCTCTTACTAAAGAGGCAACAAATTTACTGAATGAGATGCCTGATGACTCAATCAGGACTTGGACTGAATTGAAGGAAGCTTTCCTGGAATGATTCTTTTCGGAATCAAAAGAGTTGCAAATGAACGATGAGATAAGTGCCCATAAGTAGTTACCAGGAGAAGCGATGCATGACACCTAGTGGAGATTCAGCCAAAAGTTGAAGAAGCGTCCAAACCATGGTCTCACTTAGAGACATCTAAAACAGGCATTTTATAGATACTTAAATTATGTTACTAAACCTGTTGTTGATGCAGTGTGTGGAGGATCATTTTTAAGAAAGCCATTCTAGAGCATGCAACTAATGAACGAGGTATCAAAGAGTAACAGGGCATGGTACACCAAGGATGCAGAAGTAGGATATCTTAGGTACACATTTGTACTTTTAGCTAAGCAACAGAAAAGAGAAGAAAAGAGGGATCAATACATGGCACATATGAGGACCCAAATAGATATTCTTACGAAGCATATTGTCTCAAAGTCTAAAAAGGTAAATGCAATGGGATAGCCAAACATGTATGAAGATCAGGATATTGATCTAGATGAGGAGGCTAATTACATGGGAAACCAAGGAGGTTTTCGGAATCATAACTAGGAAAACCAGTGTTACAATTCTGGAAATATAGGTTAGAACTACTCAAGGGAGGAGAGTACGATAGGCCAACAAACAGAGAACATGAAAACTAGCAGAACAGAGATGGGTACAAAAATTATCACAGTGGTGTCTATGTGCCCTAGGTAATAGAGACCAGGCAAGTGGTAATTCCAGCGAGTCTAAGCTAGAGGTCTTGTTGGCCAAGGTGCTCTAAAAAGTTGAATCAACTGATGCAGGGGTGAAGGAGATGAAAAGTTATTTCTCCAGTATGAGTCAACTAGTAGACTCTCACACCACCTACATCAAGCAAATTGAGCAGCAGTTGGGGAAACTTTCAGCCTCATTAAATCAGAGGAAGAATGGGTCACTACCAAGTGACACAATCCAAAATTCGAAGAAGGACGGGCATTGCATGGCTATCGCCTCCAAGAGGGGTAAGATTTTTAATGACCCAATATTTGCAGGTACTAAACATGAGCAGGTGTTGGAGCATGCTGGAAGAGAGGAGGATGAAGCTGAACATGTAGTGACTTGGAGGATGCTCAGCCAATAGCACAACCTATAAGAGGAAAATAGAAAGTGGTTGAGGGAAATATGCCTTTACAGTAGATCCCATGACCACCTCCTCCTTTCCCTTAAAGGGTTAAAAAGAAAGTTCAAGATGGGAAAATTTGCAAAGTTAATCACCATGGTGCGATAGCTGTCAGTAAACATCCTACTGGTGGAAACACTAGAGGAAATGCCAGGATATGCCAAGTTCATGAAAGTCTTGGTCACAAAGAAAAGATCTATAAGTATTTATTTAACTAACAATGTTCATCACTGCAGTGTTATTGCTACTAGGTCTCTGGTCCAGAAAAAGGAGGATCTCGGTGCATTCAACATACCATGCACTATTAGATCAGTCAAATTTGCAAAGGCATTGTATGATCTAGAGGCCAGCACAAACTTGATGTCGCTGGCCATCTACAAGCAACTTGGGTTAGGAGTTCAAAAACCCACTGCCATGAGGTTGATGCTGGAAGATAGGTCAGTGTAGCGACCCGTGGGCATCCTATGTGATGTTCTCGTAAAGGTGGACACATTTATATTTCCTGCAGACTTCGTGATCTTGGATTGCGTAGTAGATTTTAAGATTCCCATTATTTTGGGAAGACCATTTTTGGCCACGGGATGGGCATTGGTAGATGTTGAGCAAGGAGAACTAAAATTCAGACTCAACAAAGAAGAGGTAATGGTTAATATTTACATGTACATGAAGCAACCACATGACATGAATGTGGTGTCTGCAATAGAGGTTTTTGATAAAGAAGAAATGGGATCAACCATTAAAGGGAGGCTAGCTATTGAAACCTTAGCTGCAGTGCTGATGAATTTTGAAGTTGATTTCCGGTCTTACTATGTAAAGACCTTGAATGCTTTGCAGGGTATGTGAGCACACTCTTATGCTCCAAACAAATTGGACCTGGATTTGAAAAATAGACCAAGTCCTCTAGCAAAACCATCCATTGAGGAGCCATTTGTGCTGGAATTGGAACAGTTACCCAGTCACCTGAGGTATGTATTTTTGGGAGCTAATAACACTTTACCTTTGATTTTTGCTGCAGATTTGAATGATGAGCAGATTTAAGATGTGATTAAAGTGTTGATAAGGTACAAAAGATCCATTGGGTGGACCAATGCTGACATCATCGGGATACCTCCAGGTATATACACGCATAAAATTCAACTTGAGAAGGACTGCAACCCAAGCATTGAACACCAGTGGAGGTTAAACCCACCTGTGTAAGAAGTTGTCAAAAAGAAGATCATCAAGTGGTTAGATGCTGGGTTTGTGAACCCCAATTCTGATAGTCACTGGGTTAGTCCAGTACAATGTGTGCCCCAAAATGGTGGTATGACTGTGGTTTCGTATACCAAGAATGAGTTTCTCCCGTAGAGGCCAGTTACTGGATAGAGAGTGTGCATGGATTATTGGAAGCTGAATAAGTGGACCTTGAAGGATCACTTCCCGATGCCTTTCATAGACCAGATGCTTGATAGGTTTTCTAGAAAAGGGTGTGACTGCTTCTTAGATTGATACTTTGGCTACAACCAGATATCAATTGCTCCTGATGATCAGGAAAAGACAACCTTTACATGTCCTTATGGCACCTTTGCATTTAAATGCATGCCATTTGGACTATGTAATGCACCCGCAACTTTCCAGAGGTCTATGATGTTTATTTTCTCGGACATGGTGGAGGACACTTTGGAGGTCTTCATGGATGATTTTTCAGTGGTAGGTGACACCTTTGATGATTGTTTGCTTTATCTCAGTAGGGCCCTACAGAGTTGCGGCGAGGCCAACCTAGTGTTGAACTGGGAGAAGTGCCATTTCATGGTCAATGAAGGCATATTCCTTAAGCACAAGGTGTCATAAAAAGGGATAGAGGTTGACAATTCTAAAATTGAGGTGATTGAAAAGTTACCTCCACCTATTTGTGTGAAAGGTGTTCGAAGTTTCTTAGGATATGCCGGATTCTATATGCGTTTCATCAAGGACTTCTTTAAGATTGCACACCCCATGTGCAAGCTTTTTGAGAAGAAGGTGAAATTTGTTTTTCATGAGGCATGTCTCGAAGGTTTTGAATGCCTAAAGGAGAAGCTAATTTATGCACCAGTGATCATTGGCCCAGATTGGACTGAGCCATTTGACGTAATGTGTGATACTAGTGGTACTGCTTTAGGAGTTGTGTTGGGGCAGAAGTAGAACAAAATGTTCCATCCGATTTACTATGCTAGTAAGTCACTAAATAGAGCACAAGAAAATTACATTGTTACCTAACAGTAATTATGGAAGTGGTGTATGCCTTAGAGAAATTCAGAGCTTACTTGCTGGGTACTAGAGTGATAGTCCATATTGATCATGCAGCTCTGAGGTACCTCATGGCAAAGAAAGATACCAAACCAAGGTTTCTTAGATGTGTATTACTTCTTCAAGAGTTTGATTTTGAAGTCAAGGATAGGAGAGGTTATGGGAACCAGGTGTCTTGTCACGACCCGGGGTTACCCTCTAGGAGTAACATGGCGTAGTTGACCCCAAAGGGATCGTATACAAGCCCTTAGCATATTCATCACATAAAGATATGGAATAATGCGGAAAAATTTAAGACTTTTTCAATAGAAGTCAACTTCTTTTTCATAAGCAAAAATACGAATTTAGACTTGTCTCAATCACCATCTAGTACAATAAAGAATACAAATAGGGGCAAAGCCCTTACATCAACAAAAGTATCAAACATAGAAATTACAAATGCAAACTAGAAACAATAACATCTTGTCCTCGAACTTGAGGACTCACCAAGCCTAGGGAATAGTCAACCCAAGCTTCATTTGAATGAAGTAGTAAGTCTCAACGACCAAAACCTACACTTATCAAAATGTAGAAGAAGATAGGGGTTAGCACAAATATGCACTAAGTATGGAAGCATGCATAAAATCCATGAAATATGAAAAAAAATGAAATTTTAGTTAAAAGTATGCATTTATCAAGTTTGGAAATCAACATGCACTTTCAATGTAAAAGAAAAGCCAAAATCACATTTTATACTCATATCATAGAAAAACCCATCACTTTAACCATCCCTAAGGAACACTTGTGCAATGTACGGTTGGCATCCCATAATACCAACCATACTAAGTACTCCTTTGAAATTACCTTAGTCATACATTTCATCTTTAGACCTCATCATAATCAATAGCCATAAATAAGGAAATAGTCATGTACATTACTTGAACATCAGGAAAGTCATTCATAGCAACTATCCATTCAACATACATGCATACAATCATGTCTCATCATAAAATAAAGAAACCATCCCATAACATCCTACTAAGTCCACTTGTGCACTATAAAAGTGAAGTCCCATACCCCCACTCCTACTAAGTAAAACTCATTAAGAAGTCATAGTATAGTTCATATCTTATTCATTATCTTATCATAAAGGAAAATTAGCCATAATCGACACAGACCATGTGAGCGACATGGAATCCGGTGTCATGTAACCCCACACCCAAAAAAGGTGTCCTACTTGCCTAAGGTAGAACTACATGTATTAGCCTTTTGGTGGATCCACTAGCTAAAGTCCTATATTGTCGTATAGTTATGGGATAGGGAGTTTGCTTCTAGAAACCAGACCTACTGTATTGACGAAGGAGCTTCCATCTCATGAGGATAATATAGATGACCCAGCCTATTGTATTGACAAGATGGCCTCTACTTCATTGACCATATTCACTCGGTGCTAAGCATTATTTCCCAATTATACATAATTAGTCTTGAATTGCATTTACATGTGTGAAGGAATACTTTTCCCCTCATTCAATACAATTCATAAAATTGCTCATATATTCAATATAGTGAGATTGTACTTTCAACCTTAGAATCAACATTAGTAAGTGAGTAAACCTTTCACATTATTGTTCATAGTGTTTCATGAGAATGGCCTTTCAATCAACACAACAACTGTATCATCATCCTAGACAATTCATACATTATCAAGTGTAAGGGTAAGGGGAGTATAACATTTCAAAAATACCTCAATTTACACAATAGTCATAAGATCTTCACCTTTAAGGTGAATCATATGTTCATACACAACTTTCATCAATTTGTACAAACCCTAGCAATTTACCCATTCAAGGGTCATGAATCATGTCTCACAATCACACTTAGAATTACTACTTTAAGCATGAATAAAACAAGATTCAATAACTAACTTAACATAGATACAATTCATAGTAATCATCTTGCATCAATACATTGATCATAATTTATGAAATTGGGGTCATAGGGGTGTTCATGGGGAATTTTAAAATAAAAATCACCATTAAACATCAAATCATCCATAATATAGGAAAATTGACATAATGAAATTGTTTTTAGGAAGAAACCATGGCTAGAATGAAAACCCTAGTTTTTAAAGAATTCACCAAATTTGAAATTAGAGTTGAAGGGCTTCATGGAGAAAAGTGTTCCATGAATCAAGACTCACATACCGTAATTGAAGCTTTGTCCACGAATTGAAGTTGAGAAGATTGATTCTTGAGCCCTAACCTTTAAGTTCTTGACCTTCTTTAATAGAGGAGCTCTAGATAGAGAAATATTGAGATGAGAGGATGTTTGGAGAAATATTTGGGTGTTCTGAGTTAATGACTTGTATTTGGTGAATTTGACTTAAAATCAACTTATATTTTACCCTTAAAAATATCCAAAATGACTTCACTTTGATTGGACCTAAAAAGTAAAAGACTTAAATGATCCTCATTTAAAGACCACACCTAGGTGTCAGTGCACCTTTACGAGCTGTTGTGAGGACCACGACTCGTGGTCCTTCTCGTGAAGGTTTGGGGTAGTAGCTTGGTCTTTGTGGCATTTGTCTCATGAGCCCAAGGTTTGACCACGAGCCGTGGTCAAGACCACGAGTCGTGGTCCCTCTCGTGGACCTTGAGGCAGTAGCCCCTCCAAGGTGACACAAGGCTTACACGCCCAAGGCATCACCACGAGGGCTCCACGAGCCATGGTCAAGACCACGAGTCGTGGTCCTTGAGGCAGTAGCCTCACCACTTGGGGCCCTTAGCTTGTTTGCCTAAGGCAACTCCACGAGCACCCCCCCAAGGTCGTGGTCATGACCACAGACCGTGATGATGGCCGTGAAGTTTGAGGCAGTAGCTAGGAAAAGTGGTGGCCACATTTTCACGGCAAAGGTAAGACCACGAGTTCCTCTTAACGAGCCGTGATAAGGACCACGGTTCATGGTCCCACTCATGAAGGGTGAGGCAGTGTGCTAAAGGCTAGGGGCAACCTTGGCCTTTGGCTTTGGCTTGGCCCCTTTGCCATGGCACTTGCCTGATGGCCTTGACCCCTATAACTTTCATTAAAGACGTTCATCCTCACGTTTAGGTTCTTGTTTAACCTACCATTTTTCGGAGTGTTACATTAACTCCCCCTTAGGAATATTCGTCCTCGAATGACGATCTAGACACCTTACAGAATGAAAGACTCAAGACTAGCAGCCTTTCATGCATGCAACATAACAAAATGCACAATTCATTGGAGGAAACATCAACTCCATGTCAAGTCATAAACAATGTAATTACTAGGAATTAGGAACTGCATCTGCAACTCATTATGCACAATATTCATCATTTCACATAACCATAGGAGGAACTACCTTCTCCAACTAGAATAAGCTCAACACAACATTATGGAGCCAATATGCTAGAACATCACAAATATAGCAACACATGTTCAATATGCAATCATCATACTATAATGCACAACATCATAAGGAGTATATATCAACAAAATCCAATTTATGCTAAAATATGAATTCTCACAAGAACATGTATATCATAAGGAAATTGTAAGGAACACTCAAAGCACATATGACTTCCAAAACACCAAACTCAAGAAAACCACTTACCTTTAGTTAGGATAGGAGTAGAAGGAAAAAGAAGAGGATAACGGGACTTCATATCAGCCTGGACCTCCCATGTAAAACCCTCAACTAGGTGATTCCTCCATAAAACGTTAATGGAAGCTACTTCTTTATATCTTAACCTCATAACTTACCAGTCTAGAATTTCCACCGGAATCTCTTCATAGGCAAGGCTTTCATCAACGCCTAAACCTTCTAAAGGAAGGATGGACACCAGATCACCAATACACTTATTGAGCATGGAAACATGAAATACAAGGTGAACTGGCGCCAACTTATTTGGCAAGTCTAATTCATAGGCAGCTTTCCCAATACGCTTCAAAATTTGGAAGGGACCCACAAACTAGGGACTAAGTTTCCCCTTTTTGCCAAACCTCATCACACCCTTCATGGGTGAGATTTTCAAATAGACCAATCACCAACTTGAAATCCTCAACCTTTCTCTTATGAGTCGGACTTTATCAATGGGCTCTTGAACTAGTTCAGGACCAAGTAGAGCAATTTAACCTACTTCAAACCAACCAACCGGGGATCTAAACTGCCAACCATATAGTGCTTCAAACGGAGCCATGTCAATGCTTGAATGGTAACTATTGTTGTAGGCAAACTCTATCAACGGTAGATGGTCGTCCCAATTACCTTGAAAATCTATCAGACACACCCTTAACATATCCTCTAAGGTTTAAATGGTGCGTTCCGCTTGACCATCTGTTTGAGGGTGAAAGGTCGTGCTAAGCATGACCTTAGTACCTGATGTGAAGCCAATATACATATTTTTAATCATTATTTGCCTCATATTTATTATTTAAATTTGTCCTTTTTGAGCATGAATTTTATGAAATTTGTTGTATAGTAAATTTTATTTGTAGGATTAAATTGGTGGAAAAATGAAGAAGTTTAGAGCTAAAACGAATTAAAGATGGAAGGTTGAAGAAGGAAATCAAGCAAGCAGCTTAATGGATTAAATTGAATATAGTAATATTTAAATATATAAGGTGCATATTTCTACAAATTGTGAATTGCAAAGAATTTAAGTTGAAGGAATAATCTGCCACGTGGCAATCTCTCAAGGTACTAGCCAATTGATGCATGGTGGTGCAAAATCAATATATTGAGGTGGCAACAACTTTGCTCACGCGGCGGAAAAAAGCAGGAATCCAATTGCTTTTGTTTTTGGACTCCTAGTTTAATTTGGACTCAATTATTTTATTTAGGGTTTCATATAAATAGTTTATAGAAATAATTATTTTAGTGGAAATGATAGGAAATATTTTTTAGGGTTCTTTTCTTCGTCTTATTTGGGTTAGACATTATTATTTTAGTTCTAGTTTTTTGCTTTGGAGATTAACTTGCAACTTTAGCAATTCTTGATTTCCTAAATTGGTTTTGAAGATTTTACTTGGAAATTCAAGTTGAGATTCTGGATTTCTTCTACCTATTATGTAAGTTTATGATTTCTTTATCTAAAAATATGAATTGTGTTTTTGCTACTATGGGTAACTAAATCCACAACTAGGGTTGTGGGAACCCTGAGCGAATAACAACGAATGAATAGTAACTAAGTAATTCTTGAATAGTGTTATTCCATGCATTGATAATTCTTTCGTTTAGAAGTCTTTTTAACGAGTGCACGAATTAGAACTTGCCTTGTTGCTACTTGCTAGACCAAGGAGATAGTTAATAAGAAAAGAATTATCAATATAGATTTTGTGCGATACTATCTAATAGTCTAATGTCGATTGGTGAAAACTAAGTCATACATTGATGTGATGTCTAATATGAGGTAAATGTAAGGGTAAGTAAATTATACAGGCGTAGCCGAACCAAGGTGCGGGGTGAAATTCTCTAGTTGCCAGACCAAGGAATTAGAGATACCTAACTTATCACTTTGCATGTAATACACTAGGAAAGAATTACTATTACTAGGATTACCACATTATGAGCTTATGGGGAACACGTACACCCTAGTTTCTCTCTCATCCTGATAACAACTAAAGTTTGAATCTTGCTCACTGATTGTTCACATAATTTCCAGAATTTGTTTCACAAATCCCCCCCCCCCCTTTAGTTACTTGTTTCGGAAGTATGTTGACTAAAAGAACATAATTTTAAGTTAAGTTTAAGTCTAAACCATATTCCTCGTGGGATCGACCCCATCCTCCAAGTTCGGTTCTTTACTTGATAACGATCGCTTATACTTCTTTAGGGAGGTGTAATTTGAGCGTATCAAATTTTGGTGCCGCTGCCAAGGAATAAGGCTTTTAGATTAAGTTTAACTATATCATTGAATTTTAGTCAATTATTTCTCGATTTTACATTTTTTGTTTGTTTTTATTTTCTACAGGTTTCGACTCTAGTGTATGCCAAGTACACAGAGTCGAGGTGAACTCTTGACCCCCTACGATCCTGAACTAAGAATGACTTTGAGAAAAATTGCAAATCTAAGCATACGTAATAATCCAATCAAAAAGGATAAAGGAGATGGAACTGAGTAACTAAGGTGTCTGCGTCGTGTGGCGACGTTAAATTAAGCGCTTATTGGGAGGTAACCCAATTAGTAGTGTAATTTCTTATTTTATTTGTGTACCTTTTTTCTCTTTTGGTCTTGTTTTTTTTTTTTTTTGCAGATTAGGGGAAGTCTGAGTACCCAAAAAAAAAAATTTGAAGCAAAGGAGCATTTTTGAGCTTAAATGTGGGGTGACTCCCCTTGATGAAAATAAAGAGAACTTGCTACTAGCTAGGCCTAAAGGCCTCCGAGAGTTTTCCTAACCCTTGTTTTAAATTTTATTTAATGCTTTGGGGACATAGCATATTTTTAAATGTGGATGGAGGAATGAATTTCTAGTTTTTACTATTTTATTGAGTTTTTTTTAGGATGACTTCCTTGACTTTTATTTTCGGTGTTTTTCCTGAGGATAGTCCCTTTGAACCGAGTGTCTTTTTTGTATTAGGAATAAGTTTTTTTTTAATTTAATTTTTAGAGAAAAGAAATGAACCTTTTGAGTGGTGTGATACTTGTTATTTAAGCCTAATTTTTTAGTAGAACTTTCTAGTTAATTCTTGATTGATAGTGAAATTGCAAACTCTTTGACATCTAGGTTCATGTTTGTGACTTTGTATATAACTTATTTTATTTATGTAGTTTGTTATGATCATGTCTCTCTTAGAAGTGGAATTGATCCATCTTGATTGATACTTGTGCCATGTGTGGTGAGAATTTATTTATTCCATGTTTTGCATCATAGTCCAGAACTTGCCTTGCATGTTATTGAAGCGAAATAAAAAGTGATGCTTCGTTTAGGAGATGATAATAAGCTTTCTTTGATTTGTCTGGTAAATTTTTTTCTTTTCAGATATTTAATAACTAGTTAGCCCTTTTGAGCCTGTAGCTTTTTGTTTGTAGCCATATTTTGGCATTGACTATTTTGTTGAATCTCTAGTTTTTGCACCTTGCTTCCGTGAGCATTATAGCATAGATTTATTCTAATTATCAATTCTGAGAAAAAGGGATGGTTGAGTGAAAAGGTAATCAATGATAGCTACAAAGTGCTTAAAAGCCCTCTTCGAAAGAATGTGCCATAAGAAAAAAAAGTTACCTTGATGATGGCCCTGGTCCTTCGAAGGACATTGTGCACCTTAACGCATGTAAAATATGTAAGTTGAGGGTGGCTATTATGAAGGAAAACATAGCAAAAAAAAAAATGGCGCAAAAAAAAAAAGATTGAATCATTCTTGAGATGATGAACATTACTTGTGAAATAATTGTTGAAGAGAGGGCCGAAAATAAATAGAAGAAACTAATGGGTGATGAAGTCTAAAATTGCAAAGTGCTTAAGGAAGTGTAATTTACTATTATATAGTTTTTCTACCCGTCCCTTAGCCTACATTACAACCCGTTAAAGTCCTATTTGATTCTATTCAAGCATACGTAATTAGTGGAGATGTACATAATGGGCAAGCCTATGGATCTTTGTGCATACATGTGAATTGAGTGTGTGAACTATTTCTTTTTGTGAGGGCACTTGTTTCATGATAGATAGGTGATTTTATTAGCTTTTTCTGATAAGAGTAGGTAAGCAAGTTTAATTTGATAAGTTGAAAGTCCTTCGTTGAGGTTAGGAGATTAGAAGTTTGTTGTTTATTTGGATGTCTTGCATAATGATTTAGAATTGTACTTGATGTTTTGAAATTTGTATATGACCTAATTATTTGTATTAACCAAACTGATGACACTCCTATTTCGATTTTTTGAGATGAGGTTTAATGTTTGCTCGAGGACGAACACGAGTTTAAGTGTGGGGTGTTGATGTGAGGCAAAAATACATAATTTTAATCATTATTTGCATCAAATTTATTATTTACATTAGTCCTTTTTTAGCATGAATTTTATAAATTGTGCTAAATAGTAAATTTTATTTGTAAGATTAAATTGGTGGAAAAATGAAGAAGTTTGGAGCTAAAATGAATTAAAGATGAAAGATTGAAGAAGGAAATCAAGCAAGTAGCTTAATGGAATAAAATAATATATAAAAATATAAGGTAAATAGAATTTTAAATATAGAACAATTAATATAATTTTAGTACTTTTTATTTTTGCTCTGAGTTTGAAGAGGGTTTTGGAAACTTGAAGTAAAAGAGGGTTTCATCTCCAAGGATTTGGACTTGGGACTCTTGGATTCTTCATTATTTGCCTATAACAAGTCTTAAATCTTCATACCCATTTGAATGCATGCTCATTTAGGTATAAATTTCTATATCTTGATATGTGGCTAACAACCCCAATTCTTGGGGTGTGATTTAGTGAATATAGGTTAAGATTGTTGTTGGGTCTTGCTTGCTGATAGATTAGATGTAGTTTAATGGTGATTTCCTCTAGTAGTTGTGGATGAAATTAACAAATTTGTAGTTGCAAATACAAGTTTATTTATGTGTTTTCAACTTGCTCGAGAGAGAGGTCGCAAAACCAAGACTACTAGATTGATGGCCTAAGGAGTGGGTCGACATGAGGTTCAGCTCGAGAGAGTAAACCCTAGTTCCATATCCTAACACTCAGCTCGACAGAGTGAGTGCGGTAAGGCGTATGCTGGTCTTCATTCGGCAAGTGGGTTTCTGAGAGGAACCCATTTGAAACGGGATAAGTTGCTCGAGAGCGAATTTATTTCCACGTATAGCTTAGCCTAGTCACTATTACTCTATAAATTATCTATCAAAATCATGTACCCCCAAAAATTTAGATTAACCCATATTCCGGTCACATCCCAAGAATCCCCTCTCATTCTTAAATTTCTTTGTTATTTCTACTATTTTTGCTATACCTGTGACCAAACCCCCAAATTGTTAATTGACACTTTGGTGTCCCCCTCTAATTTACAATGTTTTTAATCGTTAATGCCTTTAGCTACGACTAGTTAGAACGAAATTTTATTTTTCTATTAATTCTCAAAACCACTCCCTTGGGACTCGATCCCAACCGTTGGTTGGGTTATTATACTATTGCATGATTGTAGACACTTGCATTGGAAGTTGTGTCGTTGATTACGCAAACATCAAGCAACTTACCCCTTTTCAAATGGGTTCCCCTCGGACATCCACTTGCCGCATGTAGACTAGCCTATACCTTACCCCACTCACTCACTCGAGCTGAGTGTTAGGATATGGGACTAGGGTTCACTCTCTTGAGCTGAACCTCATGTCGACCCACTTCTTAGGCCATCAATCTTATAGTCTAGGTTTTGCGACTTCTCTCTCGAGCAAGCCGAAAAGACATAAATAAACCTGTATTTGCAACTACAAATTTGTTAAATTTATCTACAACTACTAGATGAAATCACCATTAAACTACATCCAATTTATCAGAAAGCAAGACCCAACAACAATCTCAACCCGGATTCGCTAAATCACACCCCAACAATTGGGGGTTTTACCCACACATCAAGGGATAAAAATTTATACCTAAATGAGCTTGCATTCAAATGGGTATGAAGATTTAAGTCTTGTTACAGGCTGAGAATGAAGAATCCAAGAGACCTAAGTCCAAATCCTTGGAGATGAAACCCTCTTCTTTTTCACGTTTTCAAAACCCTCTCAAACTCAGACGAATAATAAAAAGTACTAAAAATTCTATTAATTTGTTCCACACTCAAAATCTGATACTAAACTACAACTCTCAGCGAGTATTTATAGTTTTCAAAAATTTGTGTTGCAGTCGATCATTCGGCGACATTAGTCGGAATCGCCAATCAACTCGGCGATTCGCCCTTTGGTGTAGTTCATCTCCATCTTGCACCATACTTCAGCATCGTCGTGCTCTGGGTCATTGGGCGACTTGGTACTGCTTCGCGGAACTTCTCGGTGATATGCAAATTGCTCCCTTTTTCTGCCGACTTGATCCTTTCCTTCAGGGATCAGCACACTGCAACAAAAGGCGAAGTAAGACACTTTGGCTACTCACCAAGTGGACTCGGCGATCCTCAGGCCTTCATTGCTTCGTTCTTTTCAGCCTTTTCGTTCCTTTTTGCGACGTACTGTCCATGCTTTCGTTCAACCTTCAAATATCTGAAACTTAAGTGTTTTCATCAGATATTGAGATAAAATAAACATTTGAAGACATAATTTCTATTGAAATATTGCGCTAAATGAGTCCAATTTGTGGACTCATCAACACCACCAACTTAAAATTTTGCTTGTTCTCAAGCAAACTCAAGTTCAGTCGTTCAAAAATGGTGTCTTGAACAATTTTACACAAGACTCAATCATGAATGCACACAACAAAACTCAATTTACTTATGCACAGATCAAATGTGCACTCAAAGATTCAAGTTGTCACTCAGCAACATCAATGAATCTCATGCTCACAATACTTACTTCAAATGCAAGTTCAAGCTCAACCAAAGTGTTCAAATGCCCTCATAGAATGGTTGATTCCATAATCACACAATGGTTCGTAGTTTAAAGCTTCGGAATCAGATGCAACACTCACTCTCTCAAAGAAAGACACAATACATGCTTTCACCCATAGGTTTGCCCGTATTTTCCAATAAACATTTGTTTCAACTCAGTCAAGATCAAAAAGGTCTTTCCAAGGCTTGTAATGAGGCTGAGTGCAAAGGTATGGTCATTTAGGCTCAATGACTTTCATCTCATGAAATGTGGTGCTCACAATACTTCCTTTCCTCTCATTTCATCATTTTCTTTAGTGCTCATAAGTCATCCTATTATTCACTTCCCACGGATTGTTTGGGAACCCTATTTCTTTTGTTCTTTTTTTCTATGGGGGTTTTCCATTTTTCGCAACAACAGGGGTTTAGGGAGACATTACTTGCACTTCTTGATTTTCCCTCATCTTTTCACCAAACCCCCAACTTAGGCTTTTGTCCTAAGTTGGCTACTCAACTAACCATAATTCAAGAGGATTATAAGTAGTGGATAAAGAAAGGTTTTGGTTTCATCAAATTTCTTCCAAAGAAAGGTAAGGCTCAAGGGGTGTTCAAAAGGGAATCACATGATCACAGGGTAGGTCACAACAAAGCTATATGTCAAATTGGTTCACACTCTTAGAAGTTTCCTAAGATCATATCAAGAGATAGCATCACTTAGTTGACCAGACCAACGGGGTAAATTCTAGGATCTATCATGCATGGTTCAAAGTAAGCTCATCACACTAGGCATTGACACTATAGTCGAACAAGACTATATACTTTCTCTAGTGTGCAATGATCATCACAAGTGCTATTATTCAATTCAAGGCTGTGCTTGTTTCCTTGCAAGCTCAAGTCCAAGTGGACTGGGCCATTCAAAGTCACACAAGTATTTCCACATGGAGCGGTCGAGCTCGAGAACAATGAGGTAACAAGGTTCAAAGTGAACGGGCAAAGAATCAAGGTCTACATGGGGAAGTCGGAGTGTTTCCAAGAAGTGATAGAGGCCTACTATCTTGATGAAGTATGAGTAATCCAGGTGTCTGCGTCGTACCACAACGTTAAATCAACTGCTACTTGGGAGGCAACCCAAGATGTACAATCTATCCAACTATAGGTTTTTCTTTTCGATATAAGAGTTTTCTTCTTTTGTTTTATTATTTGTAATTCTTTAGGTATGTGTTTTATTTTTGTATTAGTGTTGTCTAGATATAGAATAGGGTCCGTGTCTAAAAATTGTCCAGAAAATATAAAAAGAAA